>JAJIYU010017802.1:0-11501 GCA_030144865.1 Tinospora cordifolia | reverse complement strand
GTCTTTTTTGACCCAACTTGCTTCCTCCCCTTCTCTGTTGATACCCCCTTTGACTTTCTTTCTCCTCTTCGCTTGAAACGTCCAGGATGACGTTTCTCCTTTTTATGGTGATGTCCGCACCTGCAGTCCGCCTCACCCCGCCACCTGATGCCTGTCCTCTAGTCCGGCTCTACTGTTGAGTTGACGTGTCTGAAAGCGCCAACGTTGTCGATCCTCTCGCCGTCATCATCTCCGGTGTTCTTCCGGCTTCCCTCACTGTCGGGTTTTGAATTTTCCAACTCTACGGTCATCTTTTCTCGCCGCTTCCACTTCCGGTCCCCATGTTTTCTGGAGATCCACAAACTTCAGCACAATCACCTCGTCTCTGTCATGAATTTCCATTTCTGCCAATAGGAAACCGGATTCCAGGCCTCTTAACTTTATGATCGCCATCTCCCTTGATTTGTTGGATAAGGTGTCCTCTGCGATGTCCAGCATCCTTCTGCACCTCTCTGCTATTTCCACCAGAAAGTTCAGAGACCATTTCTCCGCCGGAATACCTTCAATCCCCACCCAGCTATTTCTGCATGTTATCTGTCGTTGCTCCCATAGCTCTGCATCAGACCAATCATGCATCGTTATGTCTGTTAAGAAAACTACTTGTTCCGGGCCCATAAGTTTGGAGATTTCTTGCTCATTTACACATTGCAGGACTGCTCTACCCGCATCTAGGATGGTTAAGTGCAGTTCCCTTCCCAGGATTAAAACCAGGTCATCCTCAACCTCTTGCCATGTGAAGAAATTTGAGGTACGAACTACCTTGACCTTGTTCGTTCTAACAGCTCTCTTCGGTTGTAGCTTCCTGCTTGCTTTCTTTCCCTCCATGCTAATATCCTTGTTCCTAGGGAACGATTCCTTTCCTTTGCTGAGTTTACAGTAAAGTCTCTCCTCTTCTGCAATCTTCTTTAGTTGTGTTCTAGTCTGCACCATGTGGTTTTTAGTCTGAGTCTCCTTGTATATATCTTCTAGGATTTTTAGAAAATCCCCCCACGTATGATTATCTTGCGGAATGTAGATATTCCTGAATGTTCCTTTCTCCGTCTTAGACAATTTAATGAATCTGCCTCTTCGGTTGGTCAGGATTCCCATAAAGACGGTATAGCTACTGGTTCTTTTGACTGTCTTAAATTCTTCTTGCCTCCTAGAGTTAATGCCCTTCTTGACTTCTGCATATATCCATGGAATATCGTAGCTCGAAAGGGACAAGGCGTATGTGGCGTTGAAAGTCGTTTCTTGAACTGTGAAGCCGCCTTTTGGTGTGGCCACCTCGATCTTGAAGGCCTTAAACCTTGATTCGAAAGTATACAACTTCCATAAATGGGAATTTCTTCGATGTTGACTGTTCGCTTGCCTATGCTTCTCATTAATGAATCTAGCTGACCGTTTCCTCCGTCTTCGAACTTCAGTCCACTCCGCTTCCTTCTCTGATACCTTCCCATTTATTTCACCAATGAGGACAAAGCGATAGCTCCTCCCTCCGTCGATTCGGCTTGCTCCCTTCTCACTTATTGATACTTTTTTCCTGCTTAATGCTTCTTGTTCTCCTCGTTCACCATTTTCGAATCTGCTCTGTGCCCTTCTCCGTCCCTCGTATTACTTCCTTCTTTTCTGGTTAACCGAGTTCCGTTCCCCATTCTCCGCTCGCCTTTCGTCGTTCGCCTTTCCCCGCTCGTTCACCAGTTTTTTTTATTGTTTTTCAAAAAATATACATCACTGCCTACCACAACACAAAATGATAACCAATTTAAAATACTTTTTAAAGAAAAAATTATTATGTCTATCACTGCTACTACAAGACCAATAAAGTCAGTTCCATGCATTGCCCTAAAGGATCCAATAATTTTGTATTAACAATTAATTCACTTGCTGCTTTCTGCCCATCCCTTGGCGCCAGTCAATACCAATATTCATTCTAAAACTCACAAGCAAGGCTTGTAGGCCAAGATGTTTAAAAAGAAACTTTATGCCTTGACATTTTGGTTCAATTCCCACATGATGGTAACCTACAAGGATAAAGTTCCAAGTCATCAAATTGATGGTTATTCGACTTTTTATTTAGGTTGTTTCCAATCTAACTGATGCAAATAATATTGCCGGATCTTCATTGTATATACGTTTTAGTTTATCTTGCATTATGAATACGCTAAGTATAGGATAGACTAAATAAACCCCACTGTCGCAGAAAGTAGGGCAAAGAGAAAGAAATAGATGTCTTTATTTTTTTTATCATTTTCTCTCCACTATCAACTGGAAAAGGAACAACATTCCTAAAAATCTTTGATTGAGGTAGACAAAAAATGCTAACATCAAAATAAGTCATGAAGTAGGATGTGCCATAATAAATATGACAATGTACAGCATGCTCCATCAAGCTACACTATACAGACCATAAAAAACAAGAGCCAAGAAGTTGAAAGAGCTTCAATTATATGTTGTAAACAGTAAAGCAGCCATCTTTCTTGTGTAAATAAGTGTGGAGCTCACACTCCCTCATCCACTCTCCTAAGAAACTGGGAGGAGTTAAAAAGAAATTTTAAACTCTAGTGGCAGTTTTATCGAATTCAAAGAGGAAATCATCTTCAAGTAATTCTTGGAAAGCTTTAGAATTCCAGATCAACAAATGTATAGGTGGAAAAAACAGAAAGGATTGAAGGTATAGAGCTACCAAAAAGTAAAGCCATTACATGTTTGGCACCCAATCATCCATTAAATGGAGAAATAGGAAATGATGTCAATCATAGAATTAAAGCATATTGGGTTATGAATAGTTTTAAAAAAAATTATATGATAAGCATAACCCATTCAAGTTCGAAAGGAGAATTTTTATATGATAAACATAACTCATTAGAACAATCATGTCACATGCAATGAAAAGAAAGCAATCAAAGCTCTATTAAGGTTGAAGTTTGAAGGAAAAACAAATGGTGTCCAAGCTTGAAAAGGAGATAGGAACCAAAGGCTGGTGGAAGAGTGAGACAAGTGGAATAAAGAAAACCTTTCTTAACATGCTGAGAGGAAACGTTAAGAAGGAAGAGTGGATCGAAGTGGCAAGAAAAAGGGACGAGAATAGGAGAAAATCTTCACTCATCCAAAACTAGGCCCCACAAAAAGAAAGGAAGGATAACAACCCATGGTCAAAAGAAGTAAACGTGGCTCCTAGAAGACAAGGATGACCAATGGCGTGCAAAGTGAAAAGAAGTTGATGGAGATTTTTTTTTTTTTTCTCATTCATCACAATGAGGTTCACTTGGAAGTAGTAGAAGAGAGTAAAAGAAAGAGTTACGAGCTAAGTTTAGACTACGAGGCATTTTCGCTGAACGAAATAGCTTCAAGGAGTTTGCAATACCCCTAGAAATGGAAGTTTCAAGAAGGTTAGAAGGGAAAGACATCATGTTGTAATAGTTGAGATCTACTCTAATAGAAGGGGTTGTTTCCTGAAACTTTCCAAAATCTCGAACAACCATCACTGGACAAATTTTATCCCAAAACAAGAATGTTTGAATGGGTGGTGGATCTTGGACAAGCCATCAGTTGGTTGATTATGGAGGAAAACAACAAGTGAATGAAATAGATGACATAATAAAGAGTATGCAAAGAGATGATGAGGAAAAAAGAAAAGAAGTCATCAAAGCTGTGGTAAGGATGTCTGGGACGGATGGAGCGAGCAACGAATATACTATTTTGGTGACCAGAGAAAATGAGTTGAACAACTAGTAGGAGATTGAAGAGGAAATAAGTAATTTGTTGGAGAGAGACTGAAAACTAGCAACCTTAACGTAGCAAGAGCTCTATTGGTCAACTAGGCTAAAGACAAGGTAAGTAGGATTATGAAAGGCAAGAATAAAGGAGGTAATAGAGGGTAGGTAACAGAGAAATGGCCCAAAGAGGAGAGGCACTTTAGTTTTCTCACTTGTTTCTTTCATGGGGGATCCAGACTATAGGAGGAAAAAGATTTCATTAGTCTGCGTTGAAACCCGACCCCATATCCTAAATTTCTCCATTCCATCCAAAGCTTTATATTACCTTCTTCTTACCACTCGATTGGCATGATTGAAGGGGATGTGATGAAGATCCATTACAGGAGAAGTTGGATAGATGTGGAAGGAATCCCACCTTTCAAGTGGAATATGGACACCATGATAACAATCGTTGAATAGCACAATAGTTTGTTGGAACTAGTGAAGGAAATCAAAAAAGGTACAAATCTTGAGATGGCAATGACAAAGGTGAAAGGAAAGATTTCTAGTTTCTTGCCAACATTCATCTAAGTATACAAGGATGAAGGGATCGTGGAGTTGCGACTTTTCGATCTCGAGAAAGAAACTTGGCCAGAGGCAAGGAAGACGATCAAAGGCAAGGATGTGTAGAGGTGGCCAAAAAACTTTTCCGACACAGTAATGCAACGGAGGCAGAGTGCCAGAAATGTTAGGGACAACGGCGATGGGAGAAGTGGCAACATGGGGCAAAGAAGGTCGACGATAGAAATAGGTGAAGCAAACGGCAACAAAGAACGTTGCAAGAAGAATGTCAGAACAAAGTTGCGCGTCACATGGCGCAGAGGGAAGGAAATCAAGGAAGAATGCCACATTGCAATCTTCAGGAGAAAAGTGACTTTGTGGATATGGGCCATCCTTGGCTGGCCATCTATAGTTGGGCCTGGAAGTAGATCTCAAGAAGGATGGAGGCTTTGAATAAGGCACTGGATGAAACTTGACGAAGAGAAATCCACGAAAACAAGAAAAATAAAGCTGGGCCTAAGGAAGACCCATCAAACAATGTTAGGCCCATGAAATATTATAAGAGAAAGGTGAGGTTTGGGCCCATTACAAGCCTGGTGGAGCTCGAAAAACCCATCAAGACTTACAAAAGGAAAAAGGAGATGGAACCCAAATCATTAAAATGCATGTTCGGGAAGTGGATGGGCCAATCAAACTACAGCCTATCTGAGAAAGAACAAGACAATGAGGAGGAGGTTACATCAACTAAAAGTGAGAAAGAGATGGAGGAGGTGGTTCTAGACATGCAATTTCAAACAAGCTCTAAATACTAGGAAGAGGATATAGAAATTGAACAACAGGAAGCCCGAACTATGGAGAAGGTTGTGACAGAGAACGAAGCAGTGCAGCTACCCCTTAAAAGGTACACCCCATCATCAGAATTTCATCTACTAATCAATGATCCCTCTCTCCTTCCCCCCTTTTTTCTCCTACTCTAAGAACAGGGCATGCAGTAAAAGGCGAAAGACTTACAAGAGAAGAAGGTCACCAGAGAAACACTAAAGGAGGTGGGGAGGAACAAGGAGTTAATGGAGAGGAAGAATGGAGCTACAAAGGGAAGAGTAGAGAGGTACAATAGGAGTTATGCCAAATGAAGAAATTTCTAGAGACAATCAACATGGATCTAATCCTTTTGAGTGAGGAAGGTCAATGAGCAATGACTGGAGAAGGGCTTCGAAGTGAAAAATGAAGATTTTGTCATGGAATATTCGGGGTTATCGGTCACTGGATCAAATGCAACCTATTAGAAGATTGGTTGGTAAAGCAAACTCACATATTGTAGCATTATGGGAGATAAACAAAGAGAGGGTGACTTGGGAGCTAATCAAGAAGCTGTGGAGACTTCTTTATGTAGACTAGTTCCCGCTTCCAGCAACAAGGGCAACAAGGGCTTCAAGGGGTATCTTAATGATGTGGGACCCTAGAAGGGTGAAGGTGATTGAGAAATTATAGGCTATGCACTCAGTGTGATTAAGGTTAAAAAAAATCAAGATAATGAAAAATGGAGGTTCTCCATAGTCTATGGTCCATGCTCAATGGAGAAAAGAGCTTTCTTCTGGGAAGAAATAGCAGCCCTTTCCACCATCTAAAGTGGCCCCTGGTGTATTGAGGGTGATTTCAATGTTGTTCGACATATGGGGGAGAAACTAAATGGGAGTAGAGTTTCCATACGCATAAATCAGTTTGATAGTCTGATCGAGGAGCTAGGATTACGAGATATTCAATTGTACAATTTTAGTTTTACTTGGAATAATGGAAGGAATCCTCCTACTCTGGCTAGGCTAGGTAGATTTTTGTTCAATGATAGATGGAAAGAATTATGGAAGGTAATAAACAGTCAACCCTGCCTTGATACATATCAAATCACTAGCTGATTATCTAAGAGATGGGAAACAACATATGGGACCCAACACCTTTCAAATTTGTGAATGCATAGCTGAAGGTCCCAAGGTTTAAAGAGAATTTTAAAGCGTGATGGGAGGAATTTCCCTTAGAAGGATGGCCAGGTTGTAGCTTAAAGCAAAAAAAATTAAGGACCTTAAAAGAAAAAGTAAAAGAACGGAACACTAATCAAAAGAAAGTGGAGAACAAAAAAGGATGGATCTATAATGGGAATTGGAGGAAAATATGGGTAAAGGGAAGTGAGATGAGGAAAAGGATAAAAGAAGGAAAGGCATCAACAGTGAGATCTATGATATGGATAAGAAAGAAGGAAGAATAGCTAGTCAAATGGGAAAAAATAGACAAAAAGTGAGCCCATAAAGATGACACAAACACAATTTTTTTACAAAATTATGTCTTTAAGGGGACGAAGGAGTGTATATCTAGAACTCAAGGAAAGAAAATTCAACTTCGCCCCAAACTTCAACAATTGAAAATTAGAACTAATTCGAAGAGTTCGAGAAATTTGAAAGAATTTTTGTAAAAATTACCAACTTAGAAAAATTCAAAAAAATATCATATAAATGTTAAGATATGCATTTCTATTAAAAATGTCGAAAATAAACATAATAAATACATTATACATATAATGGTTCCGAATATATATAAATGTTAACATTAATAATGTTTAATGCACAACACGCATGTTAACTTAAACTATTAGAAAAAAGAAAAAAAAACAAAAAGAAATTTATCGTCGAACTCTGATATAAACCATGATTTTCATTTATCGTTCTTCTCTTAGGCTTTTAGCTTATTTTTCACTTCTCTCTCTTCTCTCTATCATCTCTTCTTTAGGCTACAGCTCATGCTTCTTTCTCTTGGATAGTCACTCATCAGTTTTGCATCTTGCCTTAAATCTTTTTCATTTATAGAGAATGATTTTTTGTATAATCTTTATAATTATATCGAAGAATCTTTGTGCACTACATAAACTCTTTCATAAAAAATGCTCTTTTTTACAGCTTTTATGCATTTTTTCCACAAAATTCCTCAAAACATCGATTTTAAGTGAACTTTGCCAATTTTTTTGAAGATTTCGATGAAATTTTGTAATTTTATAATTACAAGTGAACTTCGCTTCGATTGTTCAAATTACCTAATTAAGTCAGCTAATTTCGACAAAATTCGTCTAATTTTTATACCATGGTTTCATTCTTTGATTCTAGCAAGAAAGCAAGAATATTGTTAAACACTTAAGTTGGACCTCAAAAGTGTTTGGATGAGTTCTTTGATAGTGACGACATCGATAAATTGGTTAATGAGACTTACATTACTCTCATTCCCAAGAAAGTTCACTCAAAGAAAGTGAAGGATTGTACCCCAATTAGTCTCACTACTAGTGTCTACAAAATTGTGGCCAAAATTTTTGCTTATTGGATGAGATTGTTCTTCATGAAATAGTTATTCACAGGCAAATAGCCTTTGTGCATGTAGACATATTACCGATGCCATTCTAATTGTAAAACAGGCATTAGGACTATGTAGCAACCAAAAGAGAAGGAATTGTTTCCAATGCTAATTTCAGAATGACATACACTATAATTAGATGGGATGTCTTGGATTCTTTTCTATAAAAGCAGCGTTTGGGGACCAATGGTGTTGGTAGATTCGTGGATGTTTATCTTTAGTGTCTTACCTTTCTCTACAATAATGGTCCTCTTAGAGGGAAGACTGGTGCCTCAAGCAAGGAACGAAAATTCAACTTCGCTTCAAACTTCGGCCTTTGAAAATTAGAATTAATTTGAAGAGTTTGAAAACTTCGAAAGAATTTTTGCAAAAATTTGTCAACTTAGAACAGTTCAAAATAATTTTATACGAATGCTAAAATATGTAAAATTTCTTTTAAAATTAATTAAAATAAACATAATATTTTTTTTTTTTTTTTACATATAATGGTTCCGAATGTACATTTTGAGATTAACAATGTTTAATGCACATCACATATGCTAACTTAAAACTGTTATAAAAAAGAAAAAGGGAGAAACTTATCATCAAACCATAATGGTAATGCAAACAGAAACCCTAACTCAAGTGTTCGTTGGCTTGTCACTTGCTGCAAGCACAAGTTTATTCGATCCTCTCTACTGATTATAGCAGATAGTTCTTGTTTCTCATTCTTTTCTTAGCGCCTCCCCACTTAGGCTCTAAGCTTATTTTTCTCTTCTTTTTCTTCTCTCTACCATCTCTTCTCTAAGCTACAACTTGTCTTCATACTTTTGGATAGCCACTAGCCAATTGCACATATTTCACTTTTAATCTTCTTCATTTAGAGAAAAAGATTTTCTTTTACAATCTCTATGATTGCATTAATGAAACCCTGTGCATCGATTTTTCATTAAAAAAATGTCCTTTTCTACAAGTTTTATGTATTTTTTTCACAAAAATCATCGACATTTCAATTTTGAATGAACTTCACCGATTTTTTCAAAGATTTTGATATAATTTTATAATTTTATAATTACAAGTAAATTTCACTTCAATTGTCCAAATTACCTAATTAATTCAGCTAATTTCACCAAAATTCTTCGAATTTCATACTATGGCCTCAAGATGGTTGATGCAAGGTAACCCTCTTTCCCCTTTCCTTTTTATTTTGGTGATGAATGTTTTAGAGAGGATGCATGGACTAGCGAGGGGCTTCACTACTAGCCAAAATAAGGTGAATATGATGCACCCGTAGTTTGGTGATGATTACCTTTTAAAATGGATAATGATGGTTCTAGCTTCAATGCAATTTAGGGAATTTTTCAAAACTCTATTGGATGTCAGAGATGAAGCTTAACTTGAAAAAGTATCAGGTGGTTAGGGCTGCCATGGATGAGGGGGTTCTATTGGACATCAACAAATCTAGCTATTGGCCTCCTACCAATGTTGGCCTTCCTTTGAGGAGCAATCCTTCATTAGTGAGTTTTTGGGAGCCAATCATCAACATTGTGTTGCGAAGTCTTGATGGATCAAGGTGAAGTTTTCCATCCAAAGGGGTTCAATTAACTTTTGATCAAAGAACGAAAATTGGACTTCACTCCAAACTTCGACCTTTAAAAATTAATTTTAATTCGAAGAGTTTGAGAAATTCGAACGAATTTTTGTAAAAATTTTTCAACTTAGAAAAGTAAAAAAAAAAAAAATACTATATAAATGCTAAAATATGCACAATTTCTATTGACAATGATGAAAAAAAACATAGATAAATATATTTTATTTATAAAAGTATAAATATAATGACTTCTAACGTGTATTTTGACATTAACAATGTTTAATGCATAATGTGAATGTTAACTTAAAACTGTTATAAGAAAAGAAAGAAAGAGAAACTTATTGTCAAACTTTAATGGTCATGTAAACATAAACCTTAGTTCGATTGATTGTTAAATCGCGAGTCACTACAAGCCCAAGTATATTCAATCTTCTCGGTTGATTACAATAAATGACTCTCGTTTCTCGTTCTTCTCTCAATGCCTCTCCTCTTAGACTCTTAGCTTATTTTTCTCTTCTCTCTCTTCTCTCTATCGTCTCTCCTCGAAGCTACAACTCGTTCTTCTTTCTTTTGGATTACCATTTGCTAGTTGTACATATCTTGCTTTTAATCTTCTTCATTTATAGAGAGAGATTTTTTTTACAATCACTATGATTATATAGAAGATTCTCGATATACTAGATAGATTCTTTCATAAAAAATTCCTTTTTTCAATTACTTTTATATATTATAGTCGAAACTTAATTTTAGGTAAACCTCATTGATTTTTTCAAAGATTTCAACGAAATTTTGCAATTTTACAATTACCTATAAACTTCACTTCAATTGTTCAAATTACCTAATTAATTCAACTAATTTTGCCAAACTTCGACTAATTTTTATATCATGCTTTTGATTAAGAGTTTGTTAGATGCTATCCCTTCACATTATTTCTCTATGTTTAAGATCCCAAAATCAATGGCTTGGAGGATTGAAAGATTGATGTGGAAGTTCCTATCGAGTGTAGTTAGTAGAAAGATTGACGGTAGAACTGAAGACCACGGGCAAATAAAAGAAAGCTCAAAAGAAGTTCATAACCCTCCTATTGTGGAGTTTCTTATTTTTTTTAAAAAAAAAAAGAAATAGAATATTTTATTCATATAAGAGAAAAAAACACAAATAGTGAAGGCTCCAACCAAGAACACAACACAATTATAAAGCCCCACCCGCATATAGAATATTACCCCACCCTTTCAACCAATCCGCCATAGAATAACCCAACAAAAGAGGACCATTACTAATCCGAAAGGAAGCAAGAGACTGAGATTCTTCCCAAATGTTGATAGGGAAAGTAAACTTATCTTTGAATATCCAAGCATTCCTCTCTTTCCATAAACACCATACTACAGCCAAACAAACCACCGCCTAATGAGCCCCTCCACCTCCTATCGGCCTCCTCCCAATAAAGACAAACACTATGCTAGGATTCCTGCATCACTAGCCTTAAGCAAAAGTAAATTGTCTTTTCGACCTCTCCCAAACCAAAGAGATGAGATTGTAGAGTTTTTTAGAAGGTTTTATAATAAGGAAAATTCCAAAGTTATGGTTGAAGGTCTAGATTGGACACAGATAGGGGAGCGAAACAAGGATTCGTTGGAAAACCCTTAGATGAGGAGGAAATAAGCGTAGCGATCTCTACTAGTGATGGAGGAAACACCTAGGTCGGATGGCTTCACTATGAAGTTTTATCAAGAGAATTGGAAAACAGTGAAAGAAGATGTTAAGGGAGTTTGTGGACAATTTTATGAATATAGAATTATTAATAAGGTTTATGAATGAAACTTACATAGTGTTGATCCCTAAGAAGTCAAGTTCTCTTAAGCTGAAGAACTTTAGACCCATCACCCTTATCATGAATATTTTCTTTTTTTTTGAAAGTAGACATTTTATAGATTGGATGAGATGTCCAAAGAGAAACAAAAAGATACAACTACGGGAGGAAGGCCCTTCACAACCCCAGGACCGACTATCTTACATACAAAATCGACGCCCACTGCGTCACCCATTCACTGAAAGAGTATCCTAAACCTAGATTACTAAGAGAGACCCACGTTGCAAACAAAATGTGAGATCTCTCTGTTACACTGGTTACATTAATGCCTGAATTTTTGAAAATACAACTGTTTCTCGCCTCCCACACAGCTGCCCATATAGCAAAAGTGATCAACAACCAGTAGCTTCTCAAGTGAACCTGCTGATCTGCCAACCATGCATAAACATTTACG
>JAJIYU010017801.1:0-11518 GCA_030144865.1 Tinospora cordifolia | reverse complement strand
TTTATTCATTTTTTTAACTCCAATAAATAATTATTATCATTATTTATTTATTCTAATTTCCTCAAGTAATACACTTATTACTTAATACTTTCACCAAAAATCATGTATTACTATTTAATACACATATTGATTAATATCATTGCCAAAAATTTCGTATTTCTGTATAATCATGTATTTCTTATTTATAATTTATTAATTTATACAGAAAAATACATATCGAACCTGTCGACTAAATGTCCAAAAATACGGGTCGTTACATGCTTAGATTACATAGAATGTTATCCATGCTACTATGAGCTAGCTTATGGTGCTAAAACCATGTATTTCTTGTATATTGCTTTTTTCAAAGAAATATTCATGTTGAAGTTCATTAAAATAATAAGGTCTTATAAAATTTTTTGTATTCATTTTATAACAATTCTGAACGTGATTAGATACCAATCCTATTAATAAGTGGTCCTAAATGCAATCTAGATCAACTTTTGATCAAAGGATTAGAGAATTGTATAATTTCCAATCCTAGCAACCATGATCATAAACATAGAAAACAGTTGAGAATTAGAGAAATAAAAAAAAAACTCCCAGTTTGCCCATCTTTCTGATTAGGAAGAAGTAGGAATTGATGGCTAGAATATGTTGAGTTCTTTTCAAATCTTATCACTAGAACAATAATGGAGATGGTCAAGAGAGGAGGCACAATGGCCATAATCAGGTAAGTTGATGGATAAGACAAAAGAAATCAAAGCAACAAGATAAAGTGGCATACATCACAATATGTTGATCATACAAATATTGAAAACCTCTTTTCAACAGCATAGTTAGGGCAAAATTCCATTGTCAATATACAACAAAATATGAGCAAGAGGAATAAATACTTACAGCTAGGGCAAATTTCTTTACTGCTGCTAGTGGGTTTTAGAGGCGACGGAACGACGACGTGGAGGGGTTTTTGCTTGGAGTCGTCTTTGAGGTGAGGCGTCTCTGCAGTGGAGCAGCTTCAAGGTTCTGCAAGAGGGTTTTCTTCAAGTGGAGCACGACGGACTGAAGTGGAGCAGAAGCAAGACGGTGGGGTTTTCTTAAGTGGAGGCATTTTTTGTAAAAACGCCTCCACTTGTGTTGGAGTCATTTTTACAAAAAACGTCTCAACGCCTCCACTATTAGTGGAGGCATTTTTTGTAAAAATGCCTCCACTAATAGTGGAGGCGTTGCTCCATTTTAGTAGAAGTGTTTTTACAAAAAACGCCTCCTATACTAGAGGCCTTTTTTGTAAAATCGCCTCCACTATGGCATGCAACACTGGAAACGCCTTCCATAGGGAGGTGTTTTTTGTATAAACGCCTTCTAAAGGCTGCCTATGTGGACAAATCTAACGCCACGTGGACACAAATGTGGCACACATGTGGCAAAAATCTATTCAAAGTTGGGTATATTAAAAATAATTCTGGCAAGTTAGGTAGTTAAAAATAATTTAATTTTTTAATATTATTTAAAAAAAAGTCCCAAATTCAGATCATCATCCATTTTTCAAATTTTTTATTTTATTTTATTTTATTTTTTCTAACTTTTTTGGCCCTAAAACTTGCAAAACAAGTTTTAAATGTTTTTTTTCAATATTGATTCGACCAACCAATATTTCATTTTCCTTCTAAAATGAATTTTTTGATTTTTTTCATCTATAATTCCATTAACTGATATTTCGATCAACTACTATTTTAACTTGCTTATTTCTTTCTAATCATAGTCCATATCTATATTTGAATAAAACATGATTTAATTTATTTATTCCTTTATTTTTTTCTAAAACATTATTAATTCTAAAATCTATATTATTATTATTATTATTATTATTATTATTATTATTAAAACTATTATTTATTTTATTTTTCTTTTTATTATCTTATTTTAAATGCTCATTTTTTTTACAAAAATAATATTATATTTTATATTTTTAATCACGACGCATACGCGTTCGTAAAATTCTGAGATGTTCTATAGAGCAACGTTGCCATTTTAGTACAGTGCATTGCGTTATTTTTATTATTTTTAATTGATTCCCCTCGACGTTTTGAATATTTGACACAAAGCTCGTAGACTAATTTAATCGTTTCGAGCTTGAAATAGTTTTCTAAATATCCTCAGTTAGCCTGTCGTTGTATTTGATTTAATAAGTTTGGATGATGATTTATTACTGTTAATCTTGGTTTATTTCATAATTGACTAAGGCAAATTTGTGATTAATTAAGGGTCAAGAAGCCAGGACTATGCAATGCGAACGAATACAACACTCCTAGTATGAGACTACAAGAAAAAGAGATTAGTACAATACAATAAAGAACACTCCTAGATAAGATACAACTAGGAGGATTGGTCATACATAATGCATTAGATTATGAGCATAAATGTTCTTGATCTATCATGGACCCAATGAGACAATAAGTCACAATGTTCGGCCAAAGTTGTTTATGCATATGTGAACTACTTTTGACTTAGTGATGGGTTGAAGACTACAAGTTGAAGAAGGATGTGCGAGGCTCAAGGTCATTCAACAAACAATGGCAACACACAATTCTTGCTCTGTATTCTTCCTTGTCTTCCTCACTTTCTTCTTAGTTTCCTTTCAGTTTTGCTATTAACTGTCAGTTAGTTTTCTTTCTGCCAAAAGCTTATGTTGTCTTATTGTTTTCTCCAATTTTGTTCATATTTTGTACAAAATATCTTGAATAATTGTTGGTCCCTTTTGGCTCAATTATGTTGAATAATTACGTTGTCGTATTTATACTTTTCTTTACTATAGGAGAATTATTTTGATGTCTATTGGTCAACTTTCCTTCTTGTCCCTCTCTTTCTTTTGGGTAAACTCATCATAAGTGGCAAACAAAATGCAAACTGTAACGCCTAAAAATTAATTAAACCATTAGTACCCTCAAAAGCGATAATTACTGGGTGCCGGCCACGTAGGCCAATTACACGCATGGGTTCCTGTTGACACGTCGGCAGAGTGGCCTAGCTTAGCCTAATCACCATCCTATATATAACCTATAAAAATGTACATTTAGAAAAGGAAACGTCTCTTTCATTAGTTGAAAGTAAAATTGGCCGGAGCGAGGTTTATTATCTGACTAATAATTTAAGAATAACATTAGGTAATTGTAATATTTAAAAGGTGTAGTTGGAAGATTAATGATAATTACTTGTGGGACCTTATGAAAACTTATAGGGAAGGTAGCTACCTAGCAAAGTCACTGCAAGTGCTTAATGATTGTATAAGAGATTAGTTAATGATCATAATTATGCGTTCTTAATTGCTTGATCGACAGCCCTGACCTGCAGCACTTATTATTAACTTAAAAAAAAAATAAAAAAAATTCTTATTTCATATTGTTTTTCCTTTTTCAATATACTTATACAGAGTTATATCTATTTATTTAATACATGTAATTATAAAGTTGGAACCATAAGGTATGTTTATGTAATTATTCTATTTTTCATCATATATGTTAATTTATATAAAATTAAATATTCTAAATCCCATGAATAGTGATTGGGAATGGAAGAGCTGTACATCTGCTGTACATGAATTAACAAGTGCGAGCGGGGGCCCCCTCCACCCATCTGATAAGCATGTAAGTTGGAACCAAACTAGCTAAAGAGATAAAAGAGCACCTGATGTAGAAAATGTACTTAGGTGGTTTGGACTATCCATCACAAACATTTTCAAATAATATTGTTTTGGTTGTGTCACTGATACATAAATAACATTTCCAAATAAATGTACGCCTCATCCACGTGGTTAATTTTATTTTCAAATGAAGAGGAGTGTCATTCAATGGGCTCCTTTCAAACCCGACTTGCCAGACAATAATTGATCAGTTGTGCCAGGCAAGCAAATAAAAGATTAATTTACACAACATGGGCCAATTCATGCTTGAATTGTTTATATAAAACAAACTTACCTTCGATTTTAGTCACTCTAAAATTAATAGCTATCACAATCCAATACATACAAATATAAAATTGTTTTTGGAGAAATTTTTTATGTAAGTCATTTTTTAACTATTTTTTAATAATAAAATATATGACTTAATTGTAACTCATTGTATGTATATAGTAAAACATTGTAACCATAAGAACATTTTTTTAATTATTTAGTACCTACGCTAATTGAACGAGTGAGTTTTCTCTTAAAACATCAAGTGGAAATCAAGTATATATATAATTATTGTATATGATCATCCCAAGATAGATGAGTTGCTTGTATATTATGAGAATAGACATATATGTAGACACAGAAGCACTAATTACATAAAGAATTGAATGACAGAAATGGCCCAAGTGATGAAGGAAGCAGAGATGGGCGGGTTGAGTTGATGTTAGCTTTTTTGTCGTTTCAAAGGGTGTTTGAATGGTATCTCATGTGAGTGTATGAAAATATATAAGAAGAGGTGAAAGAGGGCTGTGCACAGAAAAATAATGATATCTGTAACCCATTAAGGAGACCAAGTTTAATTAACAATTCATTATAATATAAACCCACGTCTCTTCTTCTCTTTGCATTACAGTTTATAAACATGGTGATAGTGCTTTAGGGCAGTATTACTAATCATACTGCCACTACTACTACTACAACTACTACTACTACTGCAACTACTATTTCTACTACATCCCTAATTAGCTAATCATCAGTTCATCACCACCTAAAATTAATCGCATTCAGTACTATCAGTTAAGTACAAAGATGACTGGGTTTGGATCTCCCTGTGGAGCTTGCAAGTTCTTGAGGAGAAAGTGTGTTAAAGGCTGTGTTTTTGCTCCTTACTTTTGTCATGAACAAGGTGCTGCTCATTTCGCTGCGATACACAAGGTCTTCGGAGCAAGTAACGTCTCCAAGCTCCTTACACATCTTCCCGTTTCAGATCGCAGCGAAGCTGCGGTTACTATCTCTTATGAAGCTCAAGCCAGGCTTCAAGACCCCATTTATGGTTGTGTTTCTCATATTTTCGCTCTCCAGCAACAGGTACTGCAAATTACTTCTAGCCCTAGTCATCTTTTGGTCCAAGTACGAGACATATCTTGATTTTGTACACATTTGTACATGTTTGTTATCCACATATATATACAACATATTTTATAAAGATGATCATTAAGCGACTTGTGTGCTGCTCGCTTGCAGGTTGTTAATTTACAAGCACAACTAGCTTCACTGAAGGCGCAAGCAGCACAAGGTTCGTCGAATAATGGAAGCTCTAGTGCTTCAATTTCTCAAGAAGCAACCAAGTTTTATGGCAAGCTACCTATTTCTTACGCGCAAGATCATCTACAAGGTCTAGTTCATCAAGAGCCGGAGGTGAGGAGATCAGTTCAACAAATAATGGATCAAAACCCTAGAACCAATGCTACCATGTCATACAACAATGACAATGGACAACTGATCATTGATACAAAACCATTGATCAGTACAGGCTACAATTGTTATACAACGATGAATATGGTTGATCATGAAAGCTGTATCAGTACAATTTCTAGTTTTGAAGACCCTAATTGTAGCACCTCTGATCTCCATCAACCAGCCACTTGCTCGTCTCTTAACATGCATTTGACTGGCAGGAAATTATGGGGTTTCCAAGACACAGAGGACCTCCATTCAGTGGCCTTTGCTCATCTTCATTAATATTCATGATTACCACTATTTTTGAAGAGTTGCTTGATAGCCCTAAACATAAATTCAGTTTTGCAGCTGCAATATTAAATCCCAAAATTTAAAGCTAGGAACCCTAGAAACCCTAGAGTTGTGAAATAGTACTATAGCTTGCATCGATCCCCAAAAGAACCCCTTTGTGGTAGTTGTTGTGTTAGACTTTTGTCAGTGGAAACTATTAGCTAATCAATAATGGTGCATGTAATCTTCCATAAACTTGCAGAGACAAATTGGAGTCTTTTGTTCCTTATCTATCTACTCTATCTACGGAATTATAAGCAAGATTACAAATCAATTAACTTGGTAAAATGGAACCGAACCTGATATCAGATCGAATATATATTTTTGAAGTCGTTAACAAGCCTAATTAATTAGTAAAAGAATCAATACATTTACGAAATCATTGTGAGTTTTCTGTAAAAAAAAATTGACCTTAATTTTTACGACTAATTCCACATTTAAAAACCATAACAAACCTATAGAAAATAAAAAAGCAAGATTATTATCTGGTTTGTGTAATTTAAAAATTATATTGCAACTTTTTTATCTGACATTTGTCTTTCTGATAATAAGAAAGCTGCAAGCTCACTTTGCATTCTGAAAGGGTCAGACATGAAATGCACTTGGTTGCTGTGATACCTGCCGTCTCTTCATAATTAACAAATTAAATATTCAAAAAAAGAATTGGACTAGATAACGGCATTGTTCGAAACAAATGAATGATTGCTTCAGATTAATTGACAGTACTTGAACATGATCAGCGACGAGTTAATTTTTCCTCTTGTAAAGATTGATTTCAGCATTCATCATACATGTACATACATATATATATATATATGATCTTGAGCACATGCTATTCTTGATCAGGACAAACAAATATATCTTCATCCTTAACTATTAGCTCATCATCACCATCCTACCCAGAAATAACACAGCCAGTGGTACTTCTCCTTTCGGTCCTTTTAGATGAACAGATGATTGACAGTATGCTTCCACCTTTATATCATACATATATTCTCTTCTAATTTCCAAGAACATGCATCCTGAACGTATATTCAGATGCATAAAGTAACTACAAATCTGACAAATGAAACACCAATTGCTACAAATTACTATCCACATATTAATGCATACTTAATGTTGACAAAATTAGTAAAGGTCTTGCATGAAGCGCTTCCATGTTAAATTGATGACAAGTGTTTTACATAAAATTAGTGCAATTGCTTAACATTCTTAAATATATGCACATTTTGAAATTAGTGCAAGCATTGGTGTGTGATTTTTAATTTTCCATAATTAATGGTAATCTTATACAAATCAGCCATTGGCTGCCGTCAATGGTACTCAATATCATACATGCAGTACTGTATCTGTGTGTATTTTCTCTGAGGGCCAATAAAGTAGCAGGTCTAAAATGCTTCCGACTGCTGTGTCCGAATTGTTACTTCCTAAAATTGAGAGCTTTAAAAATATCTTTTTGCCACTTATTGGCATTACCATGGAAATGCACAGAAGCTACGAGAAAGAAAATGCAGTACATAAGGCTCTGTTACTCGCCCCTAAAATTGCCAGTCTGCATAAAAGAAATGTAACAACAAGCTAGGGATATTGGCGCGCCATTTATACTTCAAGATGCATACAAATTCACATTCAAAGTTGGTGGGTTCTTTTCATAGGTTATTTATGTCCAAAGCTGGAAATTTATCAGGTTGACAAACCAAATAATTATCTAACTGTTTATTTAAATTTATTTGAGTTTGATAAAGGCAGTACTTACAAGACATTGCTCCAGTTTATTCTCTTTGTATGCCACCTTTTTTAGTGCACTTTATTCTCACTCAGAATTGTCTACAAGGTACACTACAACTTTGAAGCCCCTGAAAGGTGAAGGTTGCTTTCTAAAAATTCCATGATATCATAAACAATTATCTGTAGTGTTAAAGATGGGAACCATTCTCTCGGACAACTCATTTTTTCATGTTTATGATACAGGTACATTGCTCCAATAAGGCTTAAAAAGAATGCCAGAGAAAAAAGTAAAAGAGAGCTTCACGACTGGGCAAACAAGTGTAGAATCTTCTACATGTTATATATCTCCAAACAAAGTACAATTTCACATGTCCAAGCACTTGATTTTGGATTCCAATATTGCTATTTATTAAAAATTCCAGGCTCCACATGTCATGAATTCACTCTGACAGATGTTTCTTTACATGAAAAGGGCATGGAAGTTATGTGTAATCTTAGAAAATTTACCAATACTCCTCTTCAAGCCAATTGTTGTCTCATCAGTTAGTTCGGGTTAAAAGAATTTTATTTTGAGAAGTGCAGCTTTATTAAAGCGACAGATAGAAAGAAGGGTGATGTTGTTAGAAAGTAGCCTCCATTACATCTTCCAATGTCAAAACCATTGCGTCCCTCGATTATCGAGAAGCGGTGGATGCATACCCACCTTGTTTGTGTTCGAGTAGCAAGGATATAAGAACTACACCAATTAAACAATAATCTAAAGACCGCCTAAAATATAAGAAAAGATCAGTAATTTAACCAAAACACTTAGTAACCCAAATATAGAAAAATCAATTGGAGACAACCTAGAGAATTTAATTTAATTTAGTTTGCAAATTCAGGTTTATTTAGAATATTCATTATTGACATTATTATCTGAGTTTATAAATAAAATTCTAAAATCTTTAATCTCCTCTCTCAACTGTCAAATTGAAGTTTAATATGGTCGTAATTTAGCCTAAATCTCATTGTAAATATTCAAACCCCAACTATATTGTTAGTATTTATACGAAACATGATTCATGTATTGCAATTTGGTATATGTTTTTGCATTTATATATTTAATTTATGTATTTTCGTAGTTCTTATATTTGCACAGCTCATATATATGTATTAATTTATATGCATTCACTAATATTTATTATGATTCATATCTGAATTTAGCTCATTGGATTCATGTATGTCATAAATGTTTGATACTCATTTGAGCATTATATATACTCATGTAAGCATAGCATTTGAAATCAAGTTGAAGGAACAAAAGATTTTAAGTTTTTTCATTCATTTCTCTCATTCATATTCAAATACTTTATGTTCTCTCAACAAAGTGGTATCTGAGCTTTAAGAATGTCACACCCCAGGCCCTACACCAGACCTTTCGTAGTTCTACAATCGAGCATCGCACGACATCACAGTTCGGCGCATGTGCCCGCCGAAGCACCAGAACATGTGACTTGGTTTGTATTCCACTTCTGTTCTGTTCAAGTCAAATAATTCAAATAATTTCTTTTCTTTATTTCAAAGTAAAACAATCTCTTACACGAGATTCATTGTCAAATAAATTTTCAATATGTTTTCAAATAACATTCAAAATTTTATCACCGAAATTTCATAGGGAATAATACAGAAAATCAAAGTACCTGCGGAAGCTTCTAAATCTCAAAACATTCATCTGAAATCATTGAATGTATCACTATTCATTCATAATATTTCAAACTATAAAATATTTGTTCAACATATAACATAAACAAAATAATAGGCTTAGAGGCCAAAGTTTCAAACTGTGTTTCGTAATATAAAACAATTTTTTTACACAAAATGATATCTAGCTAGGCAACATGCCCATGTTCAAAATACATAAACACTGAAATAGAGTTCAAAATGAAACATCTATGAAACCTCTCCATCAATCTTCGAGTCAGTCAATCCTCACTGAGCGCCAGGCCCATGAGTACATAAAAAATGAAAATGGGTGAGCTCGAAAGCCCAATATATCTCTCCTACACATCACTAGCATTATACAAACCAGCATACAAAACATGCATACAGTTTCATTACATTAGGGTGTTTCAATCACTTAATTGGTTATTTATGTCATTCCATCTGAACATTGTCAGGAATTAACCGAAAGGGTGAACCACCCTCAATATCCCCCTTGTGGTCCTGGACACAACCAGGCGCGACATCTTTATCACATAGAAGTCTACCTCTGAGACCACGATCCATGAAGATATAGAAAGCATATAGAAATTACTATGATCTCGCAAATCCGAGGATCACACAGCCACTCGTAGTTTGGCCCGATTTGATGATACCCACGATGACGGCCTGGCTACACCCTGATCATAATCTAAGTGATGCACCAGCGGACCATCCATCGCCCCAGTACGTGGAGTTATTAATAAGCCATTAATCTTCTTTAGTTTTCCAAACAAGATTTTCAAACCATACAGCATAACATGTACAATCCTATGCCAAACAAATCATATAACCATTCAATAAACATTTCAACAACTCATAACTCTAGAAAACATATAACCGGACATTATGATATCATGGCAACCATTCCATTCAATTCACACATTCCTAGCATGAATGTAAACAATCATCATGTTTCATATCCTAAGCCCGCATAATACTAATGAGCAAGGAAGTCCCGCCCACTTGTATATGACAGACGAACTCTTGCACCGTTCCTCAACACTCACCACTCGTCAAATCTGAAATCAACATTTACAAGTTCAATCCTCCCAAACTATATCAATAACAATCATAGACATCAAATATGGATCATTCATATCAAATTCCAAATAAAAAGGTTTTTTCCAAAAGTTTCGATTTCTCATTTCACCGCATGAGCATACAAAACTACATTTATTTCCTCCCATATTCAAAATAGATCATATTTAAAACTAGTCACTATTTCAAAACATGAACGGATAGAGAGTTATTACCTATCAAAGGATTTGCATCTTCAGAAATCCTCCAGATGATTTATAAAAATAATCTATGCATCGAAACTAGCAAAATTTTGATCTCTCCTTTGTTTTGTCTCTTTTTTTTCTTTTCTCCTCTTTCCTTGGTTCGTGTTTTGTGAATGAGATGAAGTGAAGACTCCCATACATTCTAAAAACGTCAAGTATCACACCCCATTTGAATAATTCCATAATTATCTCCCTATTATCTCTTGATTATCCTCATATTATCTCTTTATTATCCTCAAAGAAGTCAAAAATAGTGACTCATCATTATCTCTTTCTTATCCTCATGTTATCTCTTTATTATTCTCTCATTATCTCTTGATTATCCTCATATTATCCTCAAAGAAGTAAAAAATAGTGGCTCATCATTATCTCTTTATTATCCTCACAGTATCCCTTTACTAATGTCTCATTATCTCCCTTATTATCTATTGATTATCCTCATATTATCCCTTTATTATCTTCAAAGAAGTCAAAAATAGTGGTTCATCATTATCTCGTTATTATCCTCACATTATCCCTTTATTATTATCTCATTATCTCTCTTATTATCTCTTAATTATCCTCATATTATTCCTTTATTATCCTTAAAAAATTCAAAAATAATATCACATCACTATCTCTTTATTATCCTCACATTATCTCTTTATTATTCCCTCATTATCTCCCTTATTATCTCTTGATTATCCTCATATTGTCCATTTATTATCCTCAAAGAAGTAAAAAATAGTGGCTCATTATTATCTTTTTATTATCCTCACATTATCCCTTTATTATTCCCTTATTATCTCCCTTATTATGTCTTGATTATCCTCATATTATCTCTTTATTATCCCTTTATTCATTGTCACCCCACATATTAATGCAAATATGTATGTATGTTGCATTATTTATCATTCTACTTGTCGGGACCCCTTCCCAGAGTCAAGGGCGGCCCGACCGACACAACAGTCTGACGAAACTCTCTCACCAAGAGGAGTTCGCCCAACCGCTGTTAAGCCATCTTTGCAAACCTCATGTGGTGGGACGATATCAGAATGATTGGAATCATTAA
>JAJIYU010017800.1:0-11534 GCA_030144865.1 Tinospora cordifolia | reverse complement strand
CCAATTTCATTGGACTTTTGGAACTTAAGGGACTTTACCCACCAACCAAGTACTTTGGTCTTAGAACCATATGAACTAATCATATGAAAAGAACATCCATAGCAACCCACATATTTGCTATGATGGTATGTGGTTATTATCACCATCATCTTTTTTAAATCATATATTCTTGAATCATAAGATAAATTTCAAAACATGAAACTTAAATAAATAAATTCAGCATATGATCAAACTGAAAATTTAATCATGAAATAATCAAAATCATGCATCAGACTTTGAAATAAAGCATAAGCATGATACTAAACATGGCATGATTATTATGCATGCATAAATTCGAACAAGAATCAAATCTAAAACTGAAAATATATTTTTGAATGCTTGAACTAAAATTATGTTGATTTCAAAAGCCAAACAAACCATGAATATGCTAGAAATTTGAATAAGAAAAAGGGGTGTTAGAGAAATTACTTCCACCTTATGATGTTTTCTCCCCAAAGTTTGAGCAAGAGTTCCCAATGTACAAGCACCAAGAAAATCACCCAAGATGAATACCCAAACCAAGAACTTCTCACACTCAAGAGGGAAAAGAATGGTGAGAAGGGATGCCAAAAAGAGGGCTTAGAGAATAAGATGAAATCTCAACTCTTGGTTCTTGGGATGAGAGGAATGGTGAGCATGGGGGGTTTATATAGAGTTTAGAATGGCACAGAATGACAAGTTTATAGTGTTCTCCTTGTAGAAAACTTGTCAATTCTTCAAAATTTCATGCCTCCCAAGTGTAGGAGAATAACAAATATATTTGGATAAGTTTTTTGGAATTTAGTAACCTATTTTTGGATTTTAGAAACCATTTTCATGGATTTTCGGTTAATTTCTCGTTTATTTTTGGAGCATTTAATCTAGACCGTTGGATTTTCCTCAATCGCGGTGGCTAGATCTTCATTCGTGCGGTTTTGAATCTGGGTACTCAGATCAACCTCGAGTGCAGCAATGATTCTTGATCAATTGATAATGTCTCGTCGGATTGTCCTTGAGCGTAGCACACATTTGCGATCACCGTAACGCAGCTTTGATCTGGACGCTCGGATCGTCCTCGAGCATAGCATGTGGATCTCGTTCGCGATCGACGAAACTTGTCTGGGCCGTCAGATCGAGCAAATTAATTGTGGGTCATTGGATGGGGAAGATTATCCTCGAGTGTAGCACACGAAAACTCGCCTGGTTCGTCAGATCAACCTCGAGTTTCGTATGCGAATCTCAGTTTGAAATCACGAAACAGAGCCTTTGTTGTGAGCCGTTAGATTTTCCTCAATCGTTGTACGTTCGTGATCAACGAAACAAAATTGGACCGTTAGATCAGATGGATTGATTCTGGGCCATTGGATTATGCTGATGCGGTGCTCCTGAGCGCTGTTTTGGGCTTCGATTTCATTTGTTGGATCAGACAGATCGAGTTTGGACTATGGATGCAGTTTCTAATTACCAAATTTGCTTTTTAAAGTTGCTATTATCTGAAAATTGCTAATTACACACTTTCTAATTGATGTAAACATGATTTTTGCACATGTCCTTCTATTTTATTGACTTGCTATTATTTTTCCCCTTTTTATTTCTTTAATATTGAATTTATTTTATTTATTTTCTAATTTTTAAATATTGCCACCACTTAATAATTTATGTTTCTTTATATTATTTTTTATTTCTTTATTTCTATGTATTTATCTCATATTTTTATTTTTAGAGGGTCTGAATAATTATATAATTCACTCTACTTATTGGATAATTAATTCCATAATTGCATGATTATAAATTTATTAATTACTATTTGATAATTTCACTAACCTTATATCATTAGTTAGATCATCTTGATACTAAGGTTTCATTTGCCTCCAAATTTGTTTTCTCAATGAATTTTATTTTATTCATAATTCTTTGTTGACAAAATTATGAGGTATTACAACCTACCCTCCTTAGAAAAATTTCGTCCTCGAAATTTGTACATGTTTAGGTGTTCCTAGTGAACAGATGCGGGTACTTAGTCTTCATTTCACTTTCCAACTCCAAGGAAGCCTCTTCCAGTCCGTGATGCTTCCACAGTACCTTAACTAAGGGAATATCCTTAGTTTTTAGATTCTGTACCTTGTGATCAAGGATTCTAACTACAGTTTCCTCGTAGGTAACATCATTTTGAATGTTCACCTCCTCCCAATGGATGATATGAGAAGGGTCAGGTTCGTACTTTCTCAACCTGGAAACATGAAATACGTTATGAACCGAAGTCATCCGGCTTGGTAGATCTAACTCGTAAGCATATTCTCCGATTCTTCTAAGTATTTCAAAGGGTCCTACAAACCATATAGATAACTTCCCTTTGAATCCGAACCTTTTGATACCCTTCTGAGGACTGACTCTCAAAAATACATTGTCGCCAACTTGAAACTCTAGTGGTCTATTTCTCTTGTTCGCATAACTCTTCTGACGGCTATGTGCAGAAGTCAGTCTCCTCTATATCAACTTGACTTGGTTGTTCATCTCTTCCACCAAGTCTGGCCTAGTTAATACATGATCTTCAAGCTCAGCCCAATAAGCAGGTGATCTACAAGGTCTCCCATAGAGGGCCTCAAATGGAGCCATATTTATGCTTGGCTGGTAACTGTTGTTATAAGCAAACTCCGCCAAGTATAAATACTTGCTCCAGTCCCCCTTGAAGTCTAAAACACAAGGCCTCAACATATCTTCTAAGATTTGGATACCTCTCTCAGACTGACCATCCGTCTGAGGGTGAAATGTTGTACTCATGGTGAGCTTAGTACCCATCTCCTTCTGTAGACTTTGCCAAAATTGTGAAGTGAAGCGAGAGTCTCTGTTAGATACAATAATCTTGGGTACACCATGCAACCTTACTATTTCCTTCACATATAGTTCTCCCAGCTTACTGACTTGGTCTGTGGATCTGAATGGCAGGAAATGAACAACTTTGGTGAGATGATTCACAATAACCCAAACAGTGTTTTCTCCTTTTTGATTTCTGGGTAAACTACTGACAAAGTCCATGGCAATGTTATCCCACTTCCATTCCGGGATAGGGAGTGGTTGTAACATTCCCGAGGGTTTCCGGTGTTCTGCTTTCACTTGTTGAATTGTTAAGCACTTAGAGACATGTTTAGCCACGTCCCTCTTCATTCCCCTCCACCAGTAGGTTTTCCTGAGCTTCTGGTACATCTTGTCCCCGCCTGGGTGCTTGGTATACTTAGTCTGATGAGTTTCATCAAGTATAACCTACTTACTCTACCCATTCTGAGGTACACATATCCTTTCTCCGAGCCTTAGGATATTCTTAGCATCTAACCTAAAGTCAGTATGTTTGCCTTGTGTAACTCCTTCGATCAGACTGGTAAGCTATTTGTCTTGCCTTTGTTCATCCCTGATCTGGTGCAGAAGATCTGGTTAGCAAGACATTGTGTAGAGGTAGGCTTGCTTTTCATTTAGGATCACACCCAACCTAAAATCATCAATCAACTGGTACATCTAACCTTTCTCCTATTCCTGTTTGTTAAACTTCCTACTCAAGATGTCAGCTACTACATTGGCCTTCCCCGGATGATAGTGTAATTGAAAATCATAGTTTTTCAAGAACTCAATCCACCTTTGTTGTCTAAGGTTCAACTCCTTCTGGGTGTAGATGTACTTCAAGCTCTTGTGATCTGAAAACAGATCAAATTTCTCGCCGTAAAGGTAGTGTCTCCAAATCTTTTGGGCAAACACAATGGCCACTAGTTCTAGGTCGTGAGTAGGGTAATTCTTCTCATGGACCTTTAGTTGTCGCGAAGCATAAGTGACTCTTTGTCTTTCCTGCATCAACACTGCTCCAAGTCCATTTAGTGAAGCATCAGTATAGAGGGTATAGGCAACACCATGGGTTGGAGTGACTAGGATAGGGGTCATAGTCAATCTCTTCTTCAGTTATTGGAATGATTTTTCACATTTCTCATTCCAATCGAACTTGATTCCCTTCCTGGTCAGCTTGGTCATAGGTTCTGCTAGTTTGGAGAAATCTTGGATGAACCTTCTATAGTACCCAGCTAGACCTAAGAAGCTCCCGATTTCTGTAACTATCTTAGGTTGCTTCCAATTTATAATCGTTTCCATCTTCTCTGGATCTACAGAAATGCCTTCTGCCGACACTACGTGGCCAAGGAACTTGACCGTCCTCATCCAGAACTTACACTTACTGAACTTGGCATGTAATTGATGCCTTCTGAGTGTCTCCAAAGCTATTTGCAAGTGTTCTAAGTGTTCAGCCTCTGACTTGGAGTAGATCGGAATGTCATCCACAAATACCACCACAAACTGGTCAAGGTACTGTCTGAACACTCGGTTCATCAAATCCATGAAAGTCGCCTGGGCATTGTTCAAACCAAAGGGCATCATGGTGAACTCGAAGTGTCCATACCTTGTTCTAAAGGTCGTTTTGTGAATATTAGACTCTTAGATCCTCAATTGATGATATCCCGACCTAAGATAAATTTTAGAGAAATGTGCAGCTCCTCGTAATTGATCAAATAGGTCGTCAATCCTTGGTAAAGGATATTTATAATTCGAGAGTATCGAATATCTCGAAGGAAAGCAAGGTGGCCCTGAAGATTTGTGAAATTAGGTGGGTGTAATTTCCTTGCTTTTACGTATTATATGGATTTAAAATTGAAAGCATTTGTTTGAATAGCTTTAGGTTTGTAATAACCCAAAATTTTGTCAAATAATTAAAGATAAATAAGTTTAATGAAATTAAATGAAATAAGTTAAGTGAAATAATTTTGAAGATTTTAAGAAACTTTTGAGTGCAAATTATGGGTTGGAAAATGAAAATTAATATGAAATATTTAGATGTTAAATAAAATAGGCAAATAAAGCCTTAATTTGATATTTAAATGAAATTTTCAAATTAAAAGAGTTGCTTAAGAAATAAGGAATAGAAATAATATATATATATATATATAGGTGAATGTGTGTATAATATGTGTGTTAGCACAATGAATGTTAAATAACACATATTACAGGAATATGTATATTAAAAAATTTACATAATTGAATAAAAATATAGTATGCGTGTATTTATCTAAAACATTATATAAGTATCAAGTTATAATCACATAAATAATTATCTGAAAATAATTATATGAAATAAATATAAATAAAAATATATGAAAATGAAGAAATGAAAAGAAATGCAGATTATTTAATTATTGGCATTAAAAATATTAAAGAAATAGAAATATCTCTAATAAATACAATATTAAAGAAAATAGAAATAAAAAATTTATTAGTCAAATTAATTAATAAAACTTGATTAGCAAGCTATATATTTATGGGTTACAAAAGTAAAAGTGAGAAATATTATTAATCAGTTATTTAAATAAATTATCTAATTAGCTAGTTGATTTGGATTTAATACATCACAAAAAAAAGAAAAGAAAATGGAAACAAAATATGGGCGCACTGCCCGAAATATATATATATATATATATATATATATATATATATATATGGATTGATTTTTAAAAATAATAAAATACAAAAAAAATGTGGCACACCGAACGAAAAGAAAAGAAAAAATTTTAAAATTAAAAAATTAAAAATAAAGTTTTGGTGGCACATCGCTCAAAAAGAAAACCAAAATAAAAGAATCAAGAGAAAATTGATCTTGATCTTGATCAAGCCAAAATAATAATAATAATAATAATAATAATAATAATAATAATAAGAACGACAATAATAATAATAAACTCTAAATACTTGATCTTGCTAATTTATATGCAAGAGAAAATTAGAAAGTTGCCTTTGGAATTGCCACCCAAAGTTACTTTATTTCACTCCCCTAAACTCTATATAAAGGACCCTAGTGCTCTCATTCTTTTCATCCCAAATCAAGAGCATACTAGCCCCTCTTAACTCTCTTTAGCCTTCTTTTTGGCAATCCCCTCAATTCTTGAGTGATCTTGAACTGTTCTTGAGTGTTCTTGAGAGTTCTTGAGTGTTTGGAAGCTTTGAAGTAATAGAACTCTGCCGCATTTCAGAAGTGCGCAAAAGAAATTTAATTAAGGTGGAAGTGATTTCTAACTTTTACTTCTTTATTTTAATTTGAATAAGTCTTGCATATGTGATGATGTTTTGAACTTAAATGATTGAATATATGCATGTTTTATTTATTTGATGTGTTATGAATATACATGCTATGCATGTTTAGAAATCAACAATAATGATGCATGATATGCTTGAATTGTGCTATGAATAAATATTTGATGATTCATGTTATGTATATGTTGCATTGATGGTTTAATTCGATATTGTGTGTTTTATCACGAAGAAAATATTAAATAATGATTTAATCCATGTACCGACGTGATGATGGACTGCATAGTGCCATAGTGTGTGTTCCACCCCCAATCCGGCTTGCCAGCTTACCTTTGATATTTTGAACTAGGTTTCCAAGAGTGATCGCACTTCATAGATATTGGGTTTAAGTTTACAAGAATGATTCTCTCTCCCCACGATGTGGAGCACAGAGATTAAATTCTTTCGGTCCAAATGTCAACCATAAACAAGAAATTTGTTTGAATCGCCTAATGTACAAAAGTTTTTGATATGCTTGGTTTGTTTGAATTGAAATAATGATTTAAACGTTTAGAAAGATCCACTGGGCTGTGGGCTCACCCTTCCTTCTATTTCTCAGGTAATTGATTTACATGAAGACTATGAATATTAGTTAGGTTCTTTTATTTAAAAAGTTTTTAATTTCTATGTAAGGACATGTTGCCCAAGTTTTGAATCTTCCGCTGTAATAGTTTTTCTTCAAGATCAAACTATGTATTCAATTTTGTTTAATTAATTGAGTTTATGAATTTCAGTTATTTCTTATATTGTTGCCTTATCAAATTCTTAAATTATGTACTGTTAAATACAATTAAGGTATGAAATAATTGAAATAGAAAGTGATGAAAGTTGTGTACTTGTAAATGTAACACCGGCTCGACCCACCGTTTGGTTTAGTCTACTGTCAAGAGAATGATAGTCATGTCCAATGCTTAAAGATATAGGGGTTGGGGTGTTACAAGGTTATTAGAATTTTATTATGAAATTGATTGAAATTGGTTGGTGTGCTTGGATAATTGTGTGATGATTTATTTCAATTTACGCATAATCATTTCATGACATGCTTGAATAGAAAACATCGCATTTTGATTTATTTATTTATAGCTTGCATGAATAGGAAAACATGCATTTAGATTTCATTATTTACTCATGTGAATTGTCATTCTCAATAGCTTACATTGTTTGATTTATTTTCCATGATATAAGTGATGTTTGGCATGATTGAACTTGTTTGTGAAACTAAAATAAGACGAAGGATTATTAAGAATCCACATACCGATGCGATCAACGAGCCTAAAGCAGAGGTGGTATCTCTTATATGCCATAGCTTGAGATTGACTAGCTACAAGGGAAATCGAGGTGGTATCTCCTATATTCCACTGCTTGAGATTGACTAGCTACAAGGCGGATCTTAGGTATTCCCAACCTTGAGCTGCCTGCGACAGCTATAAGTCTTTGGGAGACGGTACGAGCTGCAGTAAGTACTCTCTCTTATACTGTGATATCATGATTTGAGACATGAATGATTTTAGATGGTACTTGAGACCTTCTATGATTAGATGAGATCATGGGAAATACCAAGAGGCATCTCAACCCTCTTTCGGTCTTGAACTCAAACCAAAACCAAATGAATGTGTGAAACACCTAATGTTTGAAAGTTTTTGTAATGCTTTGGGTTTTGATTTGTATAATGCGTGTGATGTGTAGGAATGATCCACTGGGCTTTCGAACTCACTCCCATTTTATTTTTCAAGGACATTTGGACATAGTGTCTAGCAGTCAACGTCAGAAGACTAGCACTTTTGATTGGACACCTCATGGGGAAGGTCGTCCAAGATAGGAGGCTTTAGAGGTTGTATTTTATTTATTTTATTGTAACCAAAGTATATGTATAATTCTCATATGAATTTAATTTCTCTATTTTATATATAATTATCTTGGTTTTGGATTTCAGATAATCAATTCAGTGTAAGATGAATTTTCATGTCTTCATCTATTGTCGCATTTACTCTGATGATTTTTATCATGTGTTACATAAATTCCAGCGAATATAGGGAAAGATTATTTTAAGTTTTTTTTGTTTGGTGAAAAAGGCATTTTTAGGTATTTATTTGAGAACTATTTGTCGTAAACTTAATTTTGAAGAAAAGATTTTGAAAAAAAAAATTTTAGTAGCATTTTAATTCTCAACAGACAATGACCCATAGCACATGATGGGGGGTCCATGCAAGAATTGGGGTGTTACAAATATGTAAACATATATGCAACCCTGATAAATGCTGATGCAACCTAGGATCCAGTTGAACGCAGCCACAACACCAATAGGAAAAATGACGTAGTCAACATCAGACCACAAAGTGTCACAGTACATATAGTGCCATAGCATATACTCCATAATTACCATCTCATCCCCTAACACAGATGCATCACTCTCTTCTTCGAATCTTCTATAAACAAACTGTAACTTTTGATCGAAAAAGTTGTCTCTCATTGTAAACTTGACCTTAATTGATTCGTTATACTTGCGTTTCTTGCGCAAATAATAGAACATCACATCTACATGCTGCCAATACAAAATTTCTAACTTACAATAAAAGATTTGGGTCATAAATAGAAATTGTATAAACATGAAACATTCAAAACATAATAAGTATGTTGTTTGTATAATATCTCATTATACTGAAATAGTAAACATAACAGAGTTTAAGAACATGTTATATAGATTATATTGGTATCATATCAGTATAATATGTATACAAAACAACATAACATAGTTTAAGGACATGGAATATATAGGTCAAATAGGTATCATATCAGTATAATATGTGTATATAGACATTGCAAAGTATCCAAAGCCCTATATTTTGGTATTATGTTGGTATATTATCAATATAATATCTGTAAGCAATAATATCAAGTACAGAAAATTAAACTTATAGAGGAGGAGATAGGCTGGCCTGGGGTGATCAATGTGTAAAACCATTCCTTATTATTGACATCAGCAATTGAAAAATTAAAAGCTGGATTTCGATTGTTCTCACAATCATGGTATACTTTATTTGACCCAAATAATGTGATAGATGTTAATATTAATGTATTATAAATAGCAAAAATATTTGAAATGCAAACTTGATCTCTAAGAAAACTTACTTCGAGTGCTTCAAGCAACTCTTTTGAATCCACTCATCAAACTCAGCTACAACAGTGCTGTTTATATCTTCAAGCAGACAGATGTTTAAGTGGGATAGTCGTCCCTTCACAATCTCCTTTCCTTTATGTTTATCTCCAGCAGAACGCCTCCCCCTTTTATTAACAGTAGGAGGTAGAAGAAGTGGAGTGGGATCTTTAGTAGAGGCAGCTGAAGTCGCAACATTGACGGCTGACTCAACATTTTCATTAATCATGGTTTATCCTACACATTCAACAAGTGCATGATATTTCGATTCAGCCTTGTCAGCAACCTAGGTAGTGAAATTAAACAAGAAATGTCCTAAAAGCAAATAAATTAAGGACAGTTAGATTCATAAAAACTAAAAAAGCATAATCTTGAATTAATAAAAGAACTGTATTCATGATCTTACCAGGATTTATGATTTTTTCTTCCTTCTCTCACCTTCAGTTATTGTTGAGTCGGCCTTTAACATGAAAATATACAATATTAATGGATAATGAAAATAAATCTAAATGACAAATCACAATCCAAATAAATATTGAAAATTACCTTCCTCTTTTTGTTGCTATCACTAACAATCTCTTTCAATACCGTCAAACTCGGGCATGCAGCTTCAACATCAGTACATTTTTCCCTACTAGCAGATTCTTTTCTGCTGTCTTTTTTTTGTTTACATCATATTTGTACATGAAAAATGAAAAATTTAGTGAGCCAAATGAATGTATACAATTGGTATAACATCAATATATACAAGCAAACTGTAAATAACAACAAGCATACAGTGCATAATATATCATACTCATGGTATAATGTAGGTATATAAATGGTATACTACTATCATATCATTACTATATTGTTATGAAATAAAAAAGAATTCATTGGGTTTGAAGCTTGGAACATTTACCTTTTGCAATAGGGATTTCAGATAATTAATTTCTTCAAAAGTCTTATCAAAACCCTCTTTCAACATTATTTTGATCTTGTTACAACAATCACATTACCTTTGTCACACCACATATGTTGCAACACCCCAATTTTGGACCGAACCTCCGTTCACGTGTTACTTCATGTGTGGATTGTCGTCCGATGAAAATCGAGATGCTACTAAAATTCTCTTATGTCAAAATATATTTTCTTCAAATTACAATTCATAATCTTTAATTCTCAAGTTCAAGTCCATAAAGATATCATGTACAATATAGAAAATCATAATAATTCTTTCAAATAAATCTTAAGTAAAGCTACAGAAACACTTTTCAAATTATTTATTTAAACCAATCTGTTGCACGAGGAAAACCATCGAAAAATAAAACAATTGAAATTAAACCAATGAAAAGATGTTACAATAATCTAGTGAAATATCCAAAGCAAGACTCCCAAATCACCTATCCCCGACGACCTCCCCAAGAGGTGTCCAAACAAAGTGCGGGTCTTCTGACGTGGTCCATAGATCCTACGTCCAAGTGTACCTGAAAAAATATAATGGGTGAGCTTGAAAGCCCAATGGATCATTCCTACACATCACAGGCATTATACAAACCCAATCCAAAACATTACAAACACTTTCAAACATTAGGCGTTCAAACATTAAATTGTTTGTTGTAACCTAAACCGGAAGAGTTGGTTAAACTCTCAATATTCCTTTGTGATCCAGGATGGAAATAAGTGCATGCATTTTGGCCAGAAACAAGAAATCAAGAACATCAACATCCAAAGATAAGTAACGCTCTGCAGCCTATTATTTATCCCCATGCACGCCCTTCGGCCTGTACATGTGAATCACAGTCTAAGGGACAGTACTGCTATGCAGCCAATTACTAAGGTAACGCTATGCAGCATGTTACCAAATCTCGAAGACAAATCAAGTGTCGAGCAAAATCTAAGGAAAGGAACGTTGTGTAGCCTATTTTTTTTTATTGCCAAGATATCACAGTCAAAGGTAAGGAATGCTATGCAGCCTATTTCTTATGATTCCCAAGACAATGAAATTTGCTATCGACACTAAGGGTCAGGAATATTTACAACGCTATGCAACCTGTCGTACCGGTATGTGGGATTCTTAATAAACCTTCGTCTTCTTTTAGTTTAACACAGTTAATTCAATCACACCAAAGCATCATTCATATCATAGCAAGCAAAACGAATAATATCTAACATTGGCATGGTAAAGTAAATGATCAAACGATGAAATCTAAAAGCATAGTCTCATATA
>JAJIYU010017799.1:0-11527 GCA_030144865.1 Tinospora cordifolia | reverse complement strand
CACACACACACATATATATATATATAGTAACATTGTCCCTCAAACTTAAGATAGGAAGAAGAAATTATCTTAAATTTGTCACCTAAATCTTGATGTCGTTCAACAATGGAAACAAATGCACTAACAACGACAACATATTGAAAGAGAAGAAAGTGCGGAAGCAACGCACAAAAAAGACTAAGCACCAACATACAAACAACAAGATACAATATGTAATAACCCAAAAGTTTTAGAAATCAAAAAAAAAAAAAAAAAAAGAAATGGAAGACGTGAAGACCAAGATCCTCTGATTCAAGTAAGATTGAGGACCTAGGTCCTCCGATTCAAAGCAATCACCATGAGGATTGTGGTTTCCAAAATGAGGACCCCAGTCCTCCGATCCGATCTAAGGTCACATGAGGATTGTGATCTCCAAAACGAAAACCCTGGTCCTCCAATCCAACATGAAGACCCCGTGGGATCACAGTCGTGGCATATGGAAACCATGGTCCTACGATAAGAAATTTGAATCATACACTTGCACTGCTCAGAAAACCCTATATGCACAAATTCGTTCAAGCCTCTCCTCCGTGCTCACAAAGAAAACCTAGCTGCCACCATTAGTTTCCTTCTCCCCCGATCAATTATAGTGTGTTTCAGCCTTCCCATCTACCTCATAGACGATGTGAGGAGAAGAACAACAAAGGATTGAGGGGTGTTGGATTGTGACACCTTCCCAAAACCAAGACATGCAAGGAAATACATAGTTCTTGTTCCAAATCAATATTACTTAAGACTATCTTAACACTTACTCAGCATAAAACACTTCTCCTCATGTAACAGAAGTAGGAAGGACTTAAGGACGATCTTTAGGGAGGGGACAAAAGGAACATCGAACAAGCGTAAGGTATAATGACCTATTGTGTGTTATAGTTCATGTTTGGATGTTAAAACTCAACGAGTCATAGTCACACACTAGTTTCGTTTGAACTGATCTAAATCCTAAACATTTGTTTTGTGGTCCATTGAAATAGTTATCTTTGAATCATATATATATATATATATATTGAAATCTCATGTACAAGAGAAATGGGAAACACGTCGAAATGTGATTTTTCGGAATACCTTGTAACTACCATAGCGTTACATATAGCACACTGTGAGAATAATCTCGCATTATGCAGTGACACTGGGAGTACCTTGGTAACACAATAAGTAACAATTCATATATCAGATTTTTTGTGCACGAAATTTTAACCACAATACTAAATGTCATTAGATTTGGAATCTAGAATAATAAAAATATAATAAATATTGAGAAATGTTCTATAATTCTTAAGGTTAAGGGTTTCGAGCCATCGAAACAAGAGTTAGAATGCGAGGAGTAAAATATCAAGTGAAAATGATTACCTTAAACTCTTTAGCATTATTTTGGTTCGAATATTAAACATGATTATGTGGTTACTATTGTTTATTATTTAGAAGCATGCTAGGAAGGTGTATGATTCATATGAATGCATGTTTGTCTTTTATGTGGATATATAGAATGCCATGCCTCATACGAATTTAGAATTTATGCCATGTTTGCCACGTAACGAAAGTATGTTTTATGTGACTATAAGCATGATGACTTGTTTATTTATATCCATTATTTAGTTATATTGGATATTGGAATTTGGATGTGTTTGTAGTCACTAAAAGAAAAATAAATTAAGATTATAACCACGCACTAGGGCAATGGTATAGATACTATAGCAATAACCTAGTATCATCGTGGGTATGTCTCCCACCCTAAGTAGGTGTCCATGCTACTGTGGCAGTAGCTGAGAAGGGATTGAAGATTGAGTGAGACATCATTCTTAAGGTTGTATCATGATGAGAAATTGAGGCATTACTTCCAAGAGTTCGGACACATGAGAATACTGAGGAAGAAAACCTTTTGGTCTTAACGTTAACCTAAATAATTGAATTGTTGAAACGCCTAATACTTTATAAGTGATTGCATCTTTGTATTTTGACTATTATAATGCTCGAGATGTTTTTTGTGTAAAAGATCCATTGAACTCTTTCAAGTAATCACGAAAGATGTTTACTCATGGGCAAGTAGATAGAGACCACTGGAGTAGTTTAATACAATCTACTATTGGGGGTTAGATAGGAGTAGTAGTTCATTATACTTTCAGTTGTAGGGCATGGGACCCGTACTTAATTTATGTGTTTGGTTTATGTGCTTGTTAACTAGGCTATGGGGCCAAGTATTTAGTTATTGACTCATTTGAACTCGGGCTACGAGGTATGAGCATTTTATTTCCTTATGAGTTTAATGTAACACCCCAATTTTTGGCCGAACCTCCGTTCATGTGTTACCTCACGTGTGGATCGTCTCTCGACGAAAATCAAGATGCTACTAAAAGTTTTTCTTTTGTCAAAATCTTTTCTTCAAAATCAAGTTCATAACCCTTTGTTCTCAAGTCAATTTCTATAAAAATATGTTGTGCAAGATAGAGAATCACGATAATTTTATCGAATAAATCATAAACAATGCAGCGGAATACTTGTAAAACTATTCATTTAAACCAAAATCGTTACACAAAGAAAGCCATTGAAAGATAAAACAATAAAAGTTAAACTAATGTAAATACATTAAAACCATCTAGTAAAATACATAAATTATGACTTTCAAGTCACCTATCCCGGACGACTTCCCCTTAAGGTGTCCAATCAAAGTGCGAGTCTTCTGACATAGGCTACATTATTCTAAGTCCATGTGTACTTGAAAGATAGAAATGTGAGTGAGCTCGAAAGCTCAGTGGATCGATCCCACACATCATATGCATTATACAGACCCAATCCAAAATATTACAAACACTTTCAAACATTAGGCCTTCAAACATTCATTTATTTTAGTCAAAGTCTAAGACCGAAAGAGGGTTGAGATGCCTCTCAGTATTCCCTGGGATCCAATCAAATCTCAGAAGGTTCTAATAACCATCTAAAACCAATCGACACTCACATCACAGCTTAAGAGAGTGTACTTATCATGAATCGTATCGTCTCCCAAAGACTTCAAGATGTCACTGTCAGCTTTTGGTGGGAATACCTACGATCCGCTTTGTGGCTCGACGATCTCAAGCGGTGACATATAGGAGATGCCATCTCGATCTGGTCCACGCTCGTCAATTGTACCGATACGTGGATTCTTAATACACCGTCATCTTATTTTAGTTTTACAAACAGTGTCAAACATATCAAATATCATACAATACACTAGAGACTATAATTCAAACTATGCTTGTAAGTCAACATGATAATGCGTATGAATGATCGATGGCAGTTAGATGCATATCTTACTATTCATGCATGTTATGATTAAGTAAATCTAAATGCAACTCATTATATTCAACCATAGTATGAGATGATTATGCATAAGTTGAAATAAATCATTGTAGATCACACATCATCCATATAGACCAAATAATTTCAATCAATTTCTTAATAAAATTCTAATAACTTAGAACTATTCATACAAATGCTTTGAATCTTAAATCTATATAATACAAATGAGCAAAGAAGTCACGCCCACCTGATTTCGTCGATCTTCAGGGCTCCTTGCTTTCCTTCGAGATCCTCGATACGCTAATATACATATAAATCTAAAATTCAATAGTTAATGAGATTCACTAATTTCCTAATTCACATTTAATCTTATTCAAGTTATTCTTAGACTTAAATAGTTTCAAAATAATTATGTAGTCTTAAAATCAAATTCTGGATTATTGCTCAATTTGAATTTAAAACTTTAATAATTTAATTACAAGTCTTTTCATAAAATTAGGTTTTTAATAACTTAATCTTCGCAGTTTAAATAATTTATTAATGTCAAAATTAATCTAATTACGAATAAAATAAGACTTTTTTTTGTCAAGTCTTTAGTCTTGTTAAGAATTTTGAGTTTTACTCTCTCACTATTCTTAGAACTTTACTAAGATTATTTATCGTGCTAATTAAATTAATTATTACTCATTTGTTTTCCTACTTTGAATAATTAACTACTTGAATAATTTAGTACTTGAATAAATGATTTCTAATTTTTTAACTGCTGAATTTAAATATTTAAGTTATTGGAAACACATTAATTTATTTTGTTATTCCATCTTATTATTTTGTCATTTTAAAGCTTTCTAGTTCTAACCAAATGCATATCAATTCATTTTCACTATCTTAGGTTCTAATTCAAGTTATATTCATAAATCCTACTATATTTTAATTATTGAATAAGCATACTGAAATCACCATAATCCAAAATCCTAATAATTTCCTTGCCTCGTTATTTCGGTCACCCACAAGCTAATGAAAAACGTTGCCAGCTCTCTGTTTCCTCTCTTCTCTGTCCACTCTATCCCCAACCAGATTTTGGTTTCCTTCTTCTTCATTTTGTAATGCCAGTATTTCAGTCACACTACACTCAGAATCGTGCTTCAGTTCAATCAAACCGTCCACTGTATCATTTCCTGTAATCCACATTAATCAGCCCTTCTCTGTTCTTCTTGCACACGGAGTAGTTGTTGTTCTGCTCAACTGAATTTCAGTTGCTTCAATCCCTGGTCTGTTGTGCGTTCAACTGCTCCTGCATCATCGTCCTCTCCTCTGTTCTTGGTTGCAGCAGCCGAGCTCCCTCATCCAAACCTTCAATGCTTCCCTGCCGGTCGTGTTCTGTTTCCATGCTCAAACTAGGTACTTCCTCTGTTTTCTGGTTCCAACTATAGAAACAGATTTCAGCAGCCCCCCGTTCAGCAATGACAAACAGCTGTAACAGCATTAGTAGCAGCAGATGGCAACCGATCCCAGGTGATCTTCTTCCTTCTCGTCTGCTGCTTTGAATAACGCTCTCTGTTCTCCTTGTTCGGCGACACCAGCAACAACAGCAGCAGTTAGCTGCTGTTCGTAGTCTCCCATAGCAGCAGCAACCGTTCTTCATCTTCATCATCTAGCAGCAGCAGTAGCAGCATCGGCAGCATCACGATTCATTCATCTCTCTCTCGTTCCTCTGTTTCAGATCCTCCTTCAGCTTTCTTCTTCTCCTTCAACGCAGCAACACCACGGTAGCACACTCCCAGCCAGCCATGGCAGTCTCAATCTTCTGCTTCCCACCATTCCACGGCAGTAGCAGCAGAACACTAGTTGCAGCTTCAGTTCTCTTCCTCTTTTCCTCCCCTGTTTGTTGCTTTAGGCCAGCAGCAACAATTCTATTTCTCTGTTTCCATTCCGGTGTACCCATGCAGCTTTCGTTGTTCCTTCTCCAGTTCACGCAAAGACCTTCCGGAGTAGCTGTCTCTTCTTCTTTCAGCAGTTGCAGCAGCCACCACAGCACAAAGCCCCCCTTGCTCTGGTTTTCTCTTCTTCTGTTCGTGTTTCATTTCGCCAGCCACACACACACACACCAGCAAGCCACTGAAATGGCTTCCTCTTCAATCTACTATGATCCGGATCATTCGAGGCTCTCTTCTTCAACAAACTTCCTCAACACACTTCATTCGGTTTCATTCGGTTATACTTATAATTGCATGCGTTTTATTTCATTCGGTTATACTAATCATTCGGTTTCATTCGGTTATACTAATCATTGTTAATAGGTATATTTAAAACCTTATAATAGGATTACAATTATATGTATATTTTAATCTCTTTTCTATATACATATATATATATATGCCGATCATTTTAATGTATAGGTCTTACTATAATTATATATATGTTACTATGTTGTTATTATTATTGTTACTAATTAAACAATTATTTCAACTATCTATATTTATCTATAAAACATAGAGTGTAGTTTTTTTTTTCATATTATTATTATTATTATTTTATTTTTTTCGATCAAATGATATATTTCATTTCTGCATCACTTGCATCTTCACGTGAGTGCGAGTGAGCTATGAAATGATTTATTTACTCTTAAGCATAGTCTACATCTATTTTAGATTGTACATAATTGTATTTCATTTATTATTTTTCTTCTCATTTTCACTCACGACGTTGCATGATCACAAAGTTACGGGGTGTTACATTTAATCATGATACTATTTATAGACATGTCATCCCTACTTTAAATCATACATGATAGTATTCTTTATGTTTTCACACTCTAAAATTGTATTGGGATGATATCAGAAAAAAAAAAAAAAAAAGAACATAAATAACATCTTGGTTTCCGGATAGTAAAAGCAAGAATAACAGCATGTGATTATGTCTCTAGGCGAGAGACAAAGATGCCCAGTTAGTGGCGTGTGTGACAAGATTTGAGGGTCGAGGTGTTACACAATAGCAACAATGCGAAGACACTACATGAGCAACAACACGCAAATAACATAAAACAACAGCAAGTCGCATACAAATGTCACAAATGATATAGAACAGTCGCGAATGGTATAAAACAACCATGAATGGCATAGAATAGCCACAACTAACATAAAATAGCCTTGAATGGCATAGAACAACTGTGAATGGCGTAAAACAACCGCTAAGTGCGTAGAATAACCTCAAATGATATAGAACAACCACGAATGGCATAAAACTACCATAAATGACATAGAGCAGTCGCAAATGGCATAAAACATTAGCACATCGATAGAAAGAGGATCATTAGTTTGATAATGTGAAAAATTTTAAGGAAGATGAAGTGGTTGGCAATGGTTTTAGCTGGCTGAAACCATAATTGGCCATCAACAGGCTTAATAAGATGAAACCAAGAAACAAAAAATATTCAAACCCCGCCAGCTCTGATAATATGAGAAAAACTAAATTGATTATGTTATTGATTGATGATGATCTTACAATGAGTTTATAATGGGTATAAATAAACAAACTTCTAAGGGTATAAATAAAAACTACAAACATGGAAATATAGAAGACGAACTAGATATTATGAATATATAGTATATTATAAGATTTCATATATATATATATATAGTAACAAGAATAAAATATTAAATTTTCACATTAATTTTACATGAAAATTCAACTGATTTACCATATGAGGACGTTTGAAAAATATCCTATAAGTAATTTTAGGATGTTTTAGAAAATGTCTTCGATTTCGATGTTATAATTACAATTCCCTTTTACAATGATTGAGATAATATTTTTTAAACATCCTTACTATTGTATAATGACGTTGATGAAAATGTCATCCTAAAAGTATATAGGGGACATTCAATGCATGTATGAAGGACATTTACAAAACTCCTTAAAAATTGTATTAAAGACATGTTTAAAAGCATATCGAAGTTTTAAAAATCTCATTTATATATACATAAAAGATGTTTACAAAATGTGTTTAATACTTCGATAGAAGACATTCTCAAAATGTCCTAAATATACTCATAAAGTACGTTGCAAAATGTTGTTAATATTCTTATTTAGGACATTTTAAAACTATCATAAATTCCTTCGTAGAGGAAATTTAAAAAACGTCAATACTTTTTATTTAGACCATGGTAAAAACGTCATCATAGTTACATATATATAAGACATTTACAAAATGTCTTCGAAACCTTCATTTAAAACGTTTTACAAACATCATGCAAATATATATATATATTTGCTTTTTAAAATTATAATTCTAAGTTCATATTCTATTTGTTATAATATTTTCTTCTAATATAGTAATTGATAAAACAACATGAATTATAAACATAAAAAATGACACTAAAAATTCATACCCTTAATATAAAAAAGTTGAAGTTACAAGTACATAATTAATAACAAGTTTTTAATAAATTTTCATTTAAAAAAAAAACTAGTCTGTAATATAAAATTTAATATTACTAAAAGTCATTCAAAACTAAGTGAATCCAAGAAAAATTTTTGACATTATAAGCCTTAAAACAGACCTGTCAAAAAAAAAAAGATATAATTGATGAACATGACATAATATATAATAATTATTATTTTTTAACAATAAAAATTTATAGGTACAATTCAAAGCTTGTAACTAGAATTTTAAAAATTTTGATAGCATCACTTTTGTTTTATTGCAACTAAAAAAAATAAGTACATGTCAAAATACGTCAAAAACCTAATTCAAATTTTACATTGTCTTACTCTTTGTCTATATTAATTTGATGAAATATTTAGACAATGCTACAGTGGTTCCTAATTTCTGTATAATTCAACACTTAGATCAATGACATTGTCCATCCAAACTCTTCAACAATCCCTTTTAAGAGATGCATTTGTGAACTCTCGTTGTATAATCTATTGATAAAATTTTTCATTCAACTACAACAATTTTATCTTCACCATATTTTTGGGTATCAATGCAACAACAAGCAATCATCGTTTTCTTTTGGAAAACATGTGTCTCGTTGAGTTCGACTTCCTTGTTGGGACGACATCAATTTAAATAAACCAATAAGAAAATGAAGATTTAGTTAAACAAAGTTTAAAAAATAAAGTAATAAATTTCAACCAGAACATGATAGTTTACCAGAGTTTAACTTCTTATAATATCAAAAATATCAACACTTATACCTTGACTCTATTAAATAAAATTTTAAAAAATAAATTAGTGTGTTTCATGCACAAACTAATGAGGTCATAATAAATATAAATTGGTGGCTCATTTAAAGAAGTAATTCAAATTAGGTCTTCTGTACAACTTATAATGAAGTCTACTGTACAACTTGTACATATTAAATTAACAAATGTTAGAACAAAATGTTGTTATATAATATTTTAGGAAATTTTGGAAAAACGTCATGTTTTGATTGTTATTGTAGTTTATAATGCATGCATGTGTAACGTATTTTACAAACAACATTGTTGATATATAAGATAACGTTTGAGAAAAAAATATTATGATAAAATTTGTAACAGTAGTTTATGACGTTTTGTGTAAACATTGTCAAATCACAACAAATTGATGACATTTATATAATGTCACAATACTATTATAAGACATTGTTTGCAAACCAGACATCGTCTATAAAATTTATACGTATTTAATGAAATTGTTGACAAAAAAATATCGTTAACGTTATTATATTATGACGTGTCTCATAAAATGTTATATTTCGATCATTATTGATGCATATGATGACGAATAGGAAAAAATATTGTGATAAAATTTGTAATAATTGTTTAGGACATTTTTGTAAGCGTAGTACAAGCATAACAAAGTGACGACATTTGTAAATTATCATAATACTATTATTAGACATTGTTTACAATACAAATATTTTTTATAAAATGTATATATACTTAATGAGGATGTTTCACAGTAAAAGATTGTTAATACTATTATATTATGATATTTCTCAAAAAATGACATATTTTAATTGTTAATGTAACTCTATTTTGTTATAGTGATCTGGGGTGGTCTCTTTTTCTTTTTTATTAAGATTACTTCGTACTCCACAACCTTTTATATATATATATATATATATATATACTGCTTTCATTTTCATATAATCCTTCATAATTATAACTTAAAATAAAATTTATCATATGCTAAAGTTTTATCTCAACAATATGATAAGTGCAACGCAAGAGACATTCACTAACAACAACAACAATAATAATAGCAATAATAATAATACTTAATACAATGCGATGATATTAAATTAAAAGAAATGTTTTTAGCATATCAATTAAACTTCAATTTTGCTACAGCAAAGAAATAACAAAAAAATTTATTTTCATTAGGATTAATATTCTAAATCTTCACATTTTAAAATAAAGCATAATTATTAATTTCTTTGCATAAAATGAATAAATATTAGAACTACCACTAAATAAAAAAGTAATTAAAAATATTTTTATTTATTAAAAAATGAAAAACGAAAGATAATCTGAGTATTATATATTAATGTTTTACTCAATCATATAATAACAACTGTTAGGTAGGCTGATGCTACGCACGTGACACTTAATGACAGAAATAAATAAATAAATTAACAATACAGCCTCATTTCTACGGACGCGATGTGCACTTCTCTTGAGTGGGAGAGAGAGTTTGTGGGATTGAGTACTATGCAATTCAGGAATTGCGAGCAAAGCGTAAGAGCAAACGACCTCCGTGTCACAACAACCCTAACTGTAAACTTCCTCCGTTCTCTTCCTCTTCAACTCCTCAGGGCTGGTCTCTGCTACAACTTCTCCTTATTCTTCTTCGTCTCTAATAATAATTACACTTTAATTAGTACCATAAGATTACTGTAGATTGACTTAATGACCCAAGAATTAGTGAGGAAATTGATTGGAACTTTCGTAAGATTGACACTCCAGACACAGTATTAAATCTTTCCAAAATAAATGAAAATATATAAAAATAACAAATGGGAAACTAAATGAGTCAGTATTGATCAATTTCCTGTCAAATAATCGAATTGTAGTGGGAGACGAAGACAAGAAATAGAAATATTTCTCAAACACAGTTCGAATCCAACTCTCCTGCCCTCCATAATTATTCTATAAATTCACCCCATCCCTTCCGCTTCTCATCATTCAATCATCCAAGCTTCTCTGTTCGTCCTCTCTTCTCTTCTCCTTTCGACTCGTCTAGTCTCGTCTTTGCTCTTCTCTTCTCTAAAGCATTCTCATTAGTTGAAGCTAGCGTACCTACGTGTACGGTGATAATGGTGTCTAATTAAAAATACAGGATAGTTTTTCCCGGGACCACCCTCGCGAGGAGCAACACTACCACCCGCCATTATCACCGTATACGTACTAGGTACGCTAGCTTCAACTAATGAGAATACTTTAGAGAAGAGAAGAGCAAAGACGAGACTAGGCGAATCGAAAGGAGAAGAGAAGAGAGGAAGAACAGAGAAGCTTGGTGATGATTGAATGAAGAGAAGCGGAAGGGATGGGGTGAATTTATAGAATGATTAAGGAGAGGTGGAGCAGATGCAATTGGACTCCAACTGTGTTTAAGAAATATTTCTATTTCTCGTCTGTCTCCAAGTCCAATTCGATTATTGCTAGCGGCGCTATAAAATATCGTGATTCTACTTGTATTAGACGGGATTTGGCGATCGACGTGATCGCATACACGCCAAGGCCGTTTATTATTAATTTATTATTATTAATTTTTAATTAAATGTCACTTTGCATGCATGTGCCTAACAATTTTTTATTATATAATTGAGCAAAATATATAATACTCATCCGATCTTTCATTTTTCTTTCTTTAATAAATTAATAAATTCTCAATTATTTTTTAGGTGGGTGTAGTTCCAATAATTATTCATTTTATGCCAAAAAAATGAATAATCATGCTTAAAATGTGAAAATTTAGAATAATTATTTCTTATGAAAAAATAATTTTCTTTTATCTCTTTAGTCTAGCAAAATTAAAGTTTAGTTGAATTCGTTAAAAAAATCTCTTTTAATTTAATATCATAGCATTGAAATTAAATATTTTTAATAAGATTTAGAAGACATCTTTAAAATATAGACAACGTGGCTTCACTTTGTATTATATATAGTATAGATTATTATTATTATTATTATTATTATTATTATTATTATTATTATTATTATT
>JAJIYU010017798.1:0-11505 GCA_030144865.1 Tinospora cordifolia | reverse complement strand
GTATAAATTCACCTTTGTATGATTTCAAAAAAGTATATGCAAATCGAACTTTTCATTCATTGATAGAGAAAATTCACAAGATTTTGTGATTAGTTGAACAAAAATTTTTTACTTGCTTATTTAGACGCCTATTGTTGAAATAAGCTGAGGTTTACAATCCTTAAATAAAAAAATTGCATTATGTATTGTTGATACAGGCATAGCTGGCATTCTCGACAGCTCCTTATTTAGTATTATGCATGGTTTCTTGACAACCTCTAATTTGATTAGGATGCATAATGTCTTTCCTATAACCTTTAAAAGCTGAAAGCTGAACGAAGAAAAATAGCGGTATTCACCTACTCTTTACTTGATTCTCTTACTGTCAGAAGTGTCTTATTCACTCTTGCTTTAGTAGTGTCTTATCCAGGTATAATTGAATTAATGTGTGAAATCATTTTTAATGGTTGAAATTGCATATAGATTTTTTAAAAAAAAATTAATGAAAAGGACCTCAGAATTTTAATTGATGTGCAATTGAATTTTGTATGAAATCATATATTTTCTTTTCTTTTTTATTCAAAGTTATTTTGAGCTATGAATATCATTTTTTTTTTCTTGCTAAGAGACAAAATATCATTTTTCAAAAAAGTGTCGAATGCTTTTTCCTTGTCCACATATGACCTAGAAAAGGTTTGGTCTTTAATGGAAAAGAAATTCTGTAGTAAGAAAGAGATTTGGTGAGATTTTACTGAACATGTAATTTTAAATTGGTAGGGTCTGCCAGAAATATAAACTCAATCACTTTGGAATTTATGAAGACGTAGATAGGGATGTCATATACATAACAGAAATAGTTCCATTAGATGACGTCAAAGCCTTAAGTACCCTCGTCAATATTTTTTAAATAATTATAGTCACTTAGCTTCTATTAAAAGATAACACTTATATAATTCCATTTAACCAAATTAATTTTATTATAATTATTTTTTAATAAAAATACACATATTGCACATACAAAAATACTAGTAACAAATACATGTACCTAAAATACATATAGCAGCTACGAAATTAACTAAGAAATTATTATTTTGAAAATGATTTTAAAATAGTGATTGTTGCCTTAATTCTTTCATAAGGTAAAAATACATTTACCTTTTGATTAAGAAAATATTAATGTAATATTTTCATTTTTATTAAGAATTTAATCCCATTTCACACATTGACCCATCATGAATACTACGGTTGTAATAAATTACATGTAGCTAATACCCTTAATAAACAACAAAAAGGGTTTAAAAAAAGGAAGCAAAATATGTAAAAAAAAAATTGTTCCAAAATTTGAAAATACCCAAAACTTTTTTTTACTAGAAGGATTTAAAAGATCTTTTTAGTCAATAAAACATTTTCAAAAATTAATAGAAATATTTTTAATTTTTAAATTGTATTCATATTTTAAAATTATGGACTGAATGCAGCCTAAATTTTCTAAGTAATAATTTCATTTCACATTTTAGAATTGATTAATTGATCTTGATTAAGTATAATTACTACTAATAAGAGCCTTTTTCAAAGACAAATTTCAGAAATGGTGGACTCTTGTCACCACCATGTGCGAACCGTATTATCAATCGAAATCATTTCCTAACTAAATAATCCACCGATCGATGGTTGGCAATGGTTTGATCGAACGGCCAGAAATGGTGTTCGTTCTCTGACTTGCCAGACTCACATATTACAGGTCACGTTGATTCACAAAACACGCGAGTTTGCTTGAAGAGAAGCGCGAAAGCTAAAGAGGACGACTCATTCTACACTGCGCTGATCTTTTGCGTTATATTGCGACGCGTGTGCATGGAGGCGGATCAATCCTGGTTCGGCTGAGCTGTACACCAGCATGTACCTTCCCTTAAATATAATTTCACTGCATTTCCTTTATGTTTTTCCGATCTTCTCTATATTTTCCTTCCCTCTTTCTATCTTTCTGTTGGGATCTTGAGCCTTCTTCGCAACAGGCGAAGATTCGAAAGAACGCTTTTCCCGTCTCAAACCAGATTCATTCCCGAATGAGATGACGCGTGCAGAAAATTAATCTCCCGAGAAAGATAAGAAAGTTCTGAGATCATCTCCCACGTACTTTCGAATCATCAAACAGCGAAGACGATCTACAGTAAGTTTCTTTAAGATCTCTCCAACTCTTACAAGAACATCTATTCTGCATTTGATGGTTTGAGAGATTCCCGTCTGGCCAAATGTTTGATCCCATCTTGTGTTCTTTCGCAGATCCTGGATTGAGCTACTGCCCATCTTGGTAAGGTTTGCGTGGTAATTGATAAGTTCTTTTTGATTCTTCTTTTGTTCATGCATCAGAAAGGTTTTAGGTTTTCAGGAATATGATAGGAGCATTAATTGAATAAGTATAATAGATAAATTAAATCCCATTTGATGCGAGTACGTAGAATGATTAAAGAAGAACTAGTTGATTGGTGGATTAGAGATTGAGGCAAAAAGTAGGTTTGGATGGAATGGAAGATTTTTTTTTTTTTTTTCTAAAGAGTCCTTTTTAGTGATAGTGATGAGACCTGTCTGTCTCTTGTGCCTGGGTTCGAAATAGATCGTGAATCATCCTCTGGAAGTTTTTTACTATCTTGCCTTCAAAGTTTTTCTTCTTCGCGAGAAAAGTGGAAGATCGGTAGAGAAATCCTTCACTGTTTTTGGGACGTGGACAACTTGGATTCTCTGCGAAACGTAGGGCTTCAAGAGTGTGTTTGCCGTCACTGGAGAGCGATAGATATAAGACCTTAGCTCCTGGAACCTTTCATCTTTTGCCTTTAATTCTAGGTTGCGGTTTTCCGGGCTAATTTTGTGGCATATGCATCAAGGACTCTTTTATTCCCAAACTATTTGTGGCCTCTAAAACTCAAAACGTTGCCAAAACAATCGCTCACTAACTTACTGAAAGTTTCTTACAGTGTTTTATCTTTCATTTTTCTGATTATTGAATAGAAAAAAACTGTTACAGTAGTTTTTGCAATGGCATCGAATTCCCCTTGCGCCGCGTGCAAGTTCCTTCGACGGAAATGCACACAAGAATGTCCATTTGCTCCTTATTTTCCACCGGATCAGCCTCAGAAATTCACAAATGTACACAAGGTGTTCGGAGCAAGCAACGTCGCCAAGATTCTGCAAGAACTGAATGCCGCTCATAGAGAAGACGCCGTAACTTCCTTGGCATATGAAGCGGAGGCTAGACTTCGCGATCCTGTTTATGGATGTGTTGGAGTTATCTCGACCCTTACTAATAAACTCAGACATATCCAAAATGAACTTTTCAACGCAAAGAGAGAGCTATGTAACTACATCGGACCATCTGGAATGGTTCCTCTGCTGCAACAACAGCCTCACCCTCATCAATTCCTCCAACAACAGCACCAACCTCATCAGAACCTTTCCCCCTCACTTGGCCCATTTGGGATTAATAACAATCCTTCCGTGGCCATTGGACTTGCTGCTCCCGGAGCCGCCTCATCGCAAAATCAGTTAATCATCCGTGAGCAACAACAAATGCAGCAACGTAGGGATTTAATGGAGTCTCAGCATTTAGCCGCCGTTCTTGCTAGGGAACAAGAATTGCTCAGAAGCTTCGAGCAACAGCAGCAACTCGAGCAGCAACAAGAGCTTGTTCGGTACAACAATATTGTTGGGTATGACCCAGGAGCTGGAATTCATTTTAACAACGCAACTGCTGCCGGTTCCGTGAATCCGGGCGTTTCTGTGGTGCAACTCGATAATAATCAGCTTCAGCTACAACACCACCAACAGCAACTACTGCTACAACAGCAACAGCAACAGCGACAGGAGGAACGCCATCTTCTCCACCATCATCAACAACAACAACCGATGCTTCTTCTTCAGCAGCAGACGAAACAGCAGCAAAGAGCCGGAAGTGAGGAAGGTACAAGTGTAATTGGTCCATCTGCTTAACAATTTTGGGTCTTCTTCCACCATCGCCTCAACCTTTACACGCTGCTTCTTTCTCTGGTATGTCTCCTGCATTTCCGATTTGACCTTCTCCCTTGTTGTATTTGAGCCATTGCGTGTTTTGCGATCGTGCAATACCTTGGAACTTTTAACGTCTTGCATGTGCCCCCGTTCCCATGGACCATATTACCCCTAATTATTTTATTATTATTATTATTATGTCAAGTGATATGCTAATAACCCAAAATTTATATTCGAAAGATAATGCGATGATATATACTTTGGATATAATTCTTAGTAAAAAGTAATTTCCTATTTCCATTCCAACATTTGTTTAGTAGGGGTATTATGGTCATTCTGGCTTCCCCATACGTATCATCTCAAATTGAAAGGCGGTGGTCAAATGTATTTTTGAGATTGCAGTTTTTCTTTTTATTGGTTGAAGATATCGATTTTCCAATCTAGTCGGGTTCACCAAGTAAGCTTTTTTTTCTCCTAAAAGTTTTTATATATCGTAATTAGGGCAGCCGTAAGAGGAAGACTAAACAGAATCTTGGAGTAGTTAGTAGAACTGTACTTGTTGCTTATACATCATTTCTTTTACAGTATACATACATACATACATACACACACACACACATATATATATATTTTTTTTTTTTCTTCGGGTTTTCTGGGCTTGTTTTAATTGTGCTGTGAAATTCTGTGGTGTTATTTAATATAGCCTGTACGTTTGCAATCATGATATCCGAAGAACAAGCTTACAACATGCAGCTTTGGACGCCACTGTGTTTGCTTGGTCTCTCAACATCTCCCGTTATTTATTGCAAAAATCTGGTGTGATTTTCTTTCTTTCTCTACCCAGCAGATTGTACACTGCGCGTGAATGAATATTGTAGCTTTTCTGTGGAAAATTTATTTCGACAACAGAAAGTTTCACTGTTTCCTCTTTCACGTAACACAAAAAATGAAACCATTAACTCATTACTACTACTACCTCCATGGATCCTGTGGAAATAGATGTCTTCAGCAACGTCTGTCAAGTCTCTTCAGATTATTGGATTACTTGATTCAACTGCAGATTTGGGTTCAGGTACAACCCAATCAGAAGAAATTAGACAAATGGGAGAAACATATCGGAGATTGTGAAGGATAATATATACCCAATGGCCGGGAACAGTTGCATCGCAATGTCCTATCTTCGCTGTCTTCCCCGCTTTGGTTTGGACATTGTTGTGAGTAGAAAGAAATTGCAACTTATTTGTATTCTGTGAGAAATATATATCTATATCTGTTTATTCTTCGGGCCTGACTCTCTTTTTGTTTTACTTTCAGGAGAATTTTCGGTTTCTTGGCACTGCCGGCAAGTTTCTCATAATACCACCTCTTTCTTTTGTCCTCTTTTCCCCCCTTTTTCTAGACAACAATAGAAAAACATACTTTTTTTCATTTCCTCTCTTCTTGTTTATTCCCTTATACCGTAGTGTACAAGAGTTGAATTCATAGAGATACTTTCATTTTCTTTTTCGTTTACAGTCCAACATGTTTTATATATATCTTTCAACTTTTTCCCTTTTTTTCAGCGGATGCTTGAATGTGAGGCTGTTAGCGGTTGTTATGATACGTATAAGAGTGTGGGAAGAGGAAGTTAAGGATTTGCTAGCTAACCAGGCTCAAGAACGGCACATAATGAAATAAAACATAGAAAAATATTCTGGTATGGTGAATTATATATATATATTGCAAATTTAGAATACGTATGTACTACGTACGACTAACCAAGTATTTAAGTGGTTGGTGTAGGGCATTGTATCTCATAACCAATATTATATGTGAAAGTTCCAAGGACAGGATTATATGGGTGGACATTGCTATTATAATGACTTCAAAAACAATCCCATCTAATGATAAAAATGTTTTAATTACATGAAAATATAATTACAACAGTCTTTTTAATACTTTTTAAAGTAAATAAATCAACTTTATTTTGAATATTAAATACCATAAAATACATTTATAACTATAGTACAGATAAGTTTGTATTTTGAGACTTGAAACGCAAATCAACTATTTTATCTAATAGAATAAATACACAGGTCGTTTACTATGATACTTGATATTTAAAATAAAATTTATATGCTATTTCTTAATAAACAATGTTATTATTAATATTATATAACCAACATTAGTGAATGATTCTATACGAAACATTAGTATAATGTAAAACCTCTCATTCCAGCTTCGATTGGTAGCATGATAATCTTGTTTGTTTCCTAGTTAAAAAACTCAACACTCCCAAGGCTATGGAGAAATGTGAAAACTCGCAAGTTAGGTGCAAGTTAAAAAGTCAGGAATCGGGATGCTGTAAGATATGGGTTTTGGCATGACCGCGATGAAGTGGAAAGTGCGTACCTTTCTTGGGACCCTAAGGCTACACAGGAACCCAGAAACGATTCACTAAAAACTTGCTTGGAAAATTTTCCATTGCACACGGATTTTCACACCTAAAAGATGCAAAAAGTCAAACTCCATGTTGCACACAGGCTTCTTTGTTGAACAAACAAGCCTCATAGTAACAGCAAATCCTATAAAAGTTGAGTTCTGAATCACCTTAAACTATTAAACTAAATTATAATAGTGTTAGCAGTGCATAGAGACAAAAAGGGAGAACTGTATCACTTGCCCTTTCCGTCGCCACCCCAAGTATTAGAAGCTTCATACCTATTTTATATGGTCAAATTGCTTGCTGTTCTGGATTAAATTTTTTTAGATTTTCATGCTCTTCTGTACTTACTTGGTTTCACCTAAGGTTCAAATTTCAAATATTTAATTAAAAAAAATACTGAGTTTTGGTGATAATATAAAATTTCACCTACTGGTAACATTAAATAATTATGTGATTACATATAAATATTTATATGATTCTTGTGTGTACGTGAGAAAGAGATGGAACATGTCTGCCCCATAATTGTAGTGATAGTGAAATGCACTTAGTCATGAGGTCTTGACATATGGAAATTAGGTTTTGATATTCTTCATTTTTTGAATCTCTGAATTGTCTTATTATTTTTGGGTCATGTGTTCTGCAATTATCATGTATGGACACTAGTCTGATGTGGATCCCAAATTGAAATATAAACACACTAAGATATCGATCATCACTTGATAGTGTTGAGCTGGGTTTTTGATAAGAAGTGATTTGTCTAGTAGATGCCAAGAATTATTTTAAGTGAATAAAAGGTGATGTAACGCTCAATGAAAAGAATATAATTATATACATATATATATATATAGCTCAAAATGGTAGTTAAATCAATGATCAATCAGCGGCATTATGCAGGAGATAATCAAACATCATTATCATAATGACACATGGTTACAATATCTAATTACGGAATTTAGGTAGCAAAGAATTCCTTGCTATTTCGATTGGGCTTTCAGAATATTTAGAGAAGTTAAAATAGGAGAGCACCGGTTTTGAGGTAGGGTTAGTGCCCAGTGGTTACTGTGGACACATTACCTTGCACATCAAAGGTTCCTCTTTACGGTTGTCACAACATTCATGGTCCAGCTCACGTATCATTTCATGGCCAAATATGCCAGCCCTTAGAACTGTAGACACAGGTGACAAATAAACTTAATTTCTCAAGTTATAAAATGTAAACAAAGAAAATAAAATAAAATAAGATCATTGGCATAGTTAAAAGAGCTAAGAGCTCCAAATGATTCATTTGAAAAAAAAAAAAATTAAAATCTCTTGTAGATCAAACATGACTAGATCAACAATTTTCTACCTTACTATTTCATTAATTCATAATCTTAAATAGGAACACGACTAAATCATAAAAAACCAAGATATATGACTTAGTTTTTAAAACATCCACTCATGTTCTTCATGTATAGTTGTAGTGGTAAAAGAAAACAAAACGTACTACAACTAGAAAACTAATCTAACTACTTGTAATTACTCAAATAATAGAAATAACATAAAAAAACATAATATGTAATGTTATAATTTAAAAGAAAGATGGAACATTAGATATATGAAAAATTGAAGAAAGCACCAATAATGCAAGAAACTTTTCATGAAGCGATGAAGACAAAGAATTTGCACTCATTTGGCAATTAAGGCTCAACCTATTTGTTACGGAAATCCGATCTCTGGCTTCTTTTGTCAAACACAGTTGGAAAGTTAGATATGATTTAATAAGAAAATAACACTTGGAGCAAACTAAGCGATGCGTATATTGACCTGGCTCTATGCCCAAATTGCCTTACAAATAATGAAAGAAGGAGAGAGAGAGAGAGAGAGAGAGAGAGAGATCTAACCTTTTGATGAATTATGTATTCTTAATTCATTTTCGGCTGTAATAACAAACTAAATGTTTATATTCTCTTTAACTGTATCATAAAATCCAACTTTGGTTTCATTGCATTAGTAAGACATAGACATGACCTCACTCATGTCAAGTAGATGAGTTTTTGAGAACTTCTCATGCTCAAGATTTTTAAGGATATTGTTTCTTTAACCTACTGTTAATGGTTTTTTATTCTTTTATTCTTTTCATCCACTAATATATATATATATTCAATTTTCTTCATTCACCCACATGTGTGTCTTCTATTCTACCATTCTCATTAAACCTTCAACACCAAGGAACTGTTTCCTCTCTCTATGTCTCCCTCTCACTCTCACTCTCTTCTCTTTCCATTTTTATATTCAATCTTTGAGTTTTTCAAATATCAAAAGATTGCTATGTAAGTTTTTTGAGCACAGTTTCAAAAAAAAAAAAAAAAGAATTTATAAATCTCACAAAGAAATTAATTACATCATTTTAAAATTTGAATGTATCAATCTCAAAATCATTTTGAACTTTAGAACCCTCTTGTGCTATGAAATATGAATTTTGAATTTTGAACAATTAATTTCATAAATTTTAATGTTCTAAGTATTATACGTACTAACACTATTTGGAAGTTCACAAAAAAAGTATTTCTACCATCAATTATTTTTTATTACTACTTCGCTGTGCCTAATACTAGTAAAAATGCAATATTGAATCTTGATTTGTGTGTTAAAACACTTAGCATATGGCAACAAAGTAAACTAAATTGTAAGATATTAGTGTTATTCCTCAAAATATTACAATTTTGAGACATCTCATAAAAAAGCTAATAAGTATAACAAATTACACAATATTTTCATATATATGCAACACGACAGCCACTCACCAACCCCATTAGTCACATCAAACAGTTCTCATTAGTAGCTATTTTTGCTGCATAATTTGAATAGACAATTACATTTTCTCATTACTTTTATTCTTTCTTAGGACTTTTAGGCAGTACCCTTGTACTGTATCTCTCATATGTTAGCTTGATTCTTAGTAATTAACTTTTGTTTCCTTGCATCTAAGCTCTTTATAGTAAGTACAAAACCATTTTTCTAACCTACTTTTCTTGCGTAATAAGTTTGACTTTGTTCTAAAGTAAAATATCAATTAGGAGCTGATCATTGTTCTCTTGAATTAGTACCAACTCAAATCCAACAACATCAAGTTCTTTAAAGCTCTCATTAGCTTGACGAAATATAATGAGAAATTAGTATTATATAGAAAAAGCAGACAAAAAACGATTGTTTTTAAAGAATCTAACCTAACAAAGGTGAACAAAGTCCTTCCTTCCATGTTGTCAAAAGTACACGTGAAGGGTGTATGCCAGTGCAAGTATAAGAGTTTTGCTTGCATTGTGAGAGGACGACAAAATAATTGTTTACGTTACTTTTAGACATATATAACAAAACCCCAAATCTAAATGTTGGTTTTCGAATGAAAATCATATTCAACTAAAATGCAAATACCATAAACGGGGAAATAATTGACTCAAATCTTTCTTCTTTTTTGATCGAGTAATTCTCTTGAAAGTACTTTCCAACACTTTATGACAATCTCAAATAAACTAAAAACTCTTGGACCAATCTTGGAGTTGAGGGATGTGTCAAGCTTTTTCGGTGCTTTGTTGAAAGGGGTTGTGCGAAGCACAGACTGCTAATTCTAGCACCAACAATCTCACAGTCAACAAAATCACCTTCATTCGCTTTCAATTGCGTGAGAATGGAGAAATTTTAGAAGATATATTTGGAGTGACAATGATCGAATTTGGTAAGAAAGGAAGAAATGTAGAAGACGAGAGGTTTGGATGATTATGGTGAGAGCCATAAAAGAAAAGGGCCTGCTGAGAAGTGAAAGAGAGAGTCGTAGCAATTAAAGATGAGCATAAAGCTCCCCTTCCTAATGAACGACAAGGCTATTGCCATTGTCGCAACGCGCATCTCACATGACATGTAAGCCTTACGTAAAAGATGGAAGCTTGCTATTCCAATTCCAATTGGGTATCCACTTGTCTTCTTTTATGGTATTTTTTTTCTTTTTTTTTCTTTTTGTGAGATAGATTTTGTTAGTATATTATTATAATATCTTATTTATCATATAAGATATTATATAATATATTAACATATCTTATCAATTATTATAATATCTTATTTATCATATAAGATATTATATAATATATTATAATATCCCATCAGATATTATAATATATATAATATACATTCTATATCTTATATTTATATATTTCCTTTTATGTATTTATGATATTATCTATTTATATCATTGTAATATCATTGTAATTCAATTCAATCAATATTATTTCATCTTTTCATTAGATTTGTTTGACATTCCTTTAGATCTCGTTTACAATTGTCCTTTTTCTCCTCTGATGGCTTCTTCATTGTCGTTGTTGTCATTGTTGGAACATGAAGTTCTTGGAGCTAAAAAACTAGTTTGAGTTGATTTGTTGTTGATTGTAATAGTGCAACACACACACACACACAAAAATAAAAAATAAAAAAGAGAGAGAAAGAGAAGAAGAGAGGAAAAAAAAACTTTATACCTTCTATATATATTTATATAATATACAAATTATATATAATAAATATTCGTATCATATACAGATTATTATTTATAAAATACAATATTTTTTTATTAAGTTCACACATTAGTTGCATATATATATATATAATTTTTAATATTTGCTCTTTCTATGCATAGAATCTGAACTTTTCCTTAAAATAACTTTAACATACTTTTGAAGTTTTGAACCGTGAGGACCGATCCTTGGTTGTGTTGGGCCTATTAGAATCAACCTTGTGCAAAGGGCTTGTTTTAGCCCGTCCGAGAGCATTCCTTCCCTACACAAATTGGGCCAATTTTTGTATTAATTACGTCCATCACAATCAAATGCCTACATTTGTCAACATGGCCACAATTGCCACATCATGTACCAACAAAAATTACAAATAACCAAATACACTATTAAAATTTTTTTCTCTCTCTCTCTCTCTATATATATATATAAGTAGATTAATTTTTTATTTCTCTTAATTGCATCCAAGAATTCTCTCTATCTCTCTCGTTTCTCTTGTTCTCTTCTTTTCATTTTTTAAAATCAAATATTTGAGTTTTTAAACAGTTCAAACTGAAACTT
>JAJIYU010017797.1:0-11508 GCA_030144865.1 Tinospora cordifolia | reverse complement strand
TGCATCATTCTTAAAAATAAACCTAAGCATGTGAGATCTAAGCATGGCATGGTTTAATGATGATTGAACATGGCATATATACTAAACTAAAATTTAAATATGCATGAAAAACTGAATCTAACATATGCATGAACATCTAATTAATTAAAACAACAAAGTAGAAGTTTCAAATGCACTTTCACCTCAGTTGATCAAAATTCATAAATCTAACTGCACTTCAACACTTCAACACTTCAACATGTTCAAACCCTCAAGAACTGAGTTGTTCACACTCAAGAACACTCAAGAATTGAAAATAGGTGCCAAGAGAGAGGCTAGAGAAAACAAGAGGCATCTTATCAGCTTTTGCTTTGGGATGAAGAGAATGAGAACACAACAAGCCTTTATATAGATTTTCAGTGAGCAAAGGGGGGACAATTTTTGTGTGTTCACACTAGCTACTTTCCTTCTCACCATGACCATGTTTTGGAATGTGGCTAATTTGGTTTGTACACTTGTGTGCAACTATTTGGAATGTGGGGCCACTAGGGTTTCCTCTCTTGTGCGCACACACACATGGTTTAGGCAAGACTCACTTAGGGTTTCTTTTTCATGTGTGAACACAAAGTTTGAGCCTTGTTTGAGTTTCTTTCTTATGTGTGAACACAAAATTTGAGCAAGTTTGAGTTTCCTTCTCATGTGTGAACACAATCTTGGCTTGGACAACTTTCCAATTTGGTATGGGTGTCAATCTCATGGAGTTTCCTTTCTTTGTGTGTCAAAATGAGCACCAAATCAACAAGCTTGGTCACGAGGCTTGGACGATTTGGGCAAGTTTCTAATGTTGTTTTGTTTCCTTTGTGTGCTCGTGGACAACCTTCTAATATTGGAAACTTCCATTCTTGATTTAGCAACGTTTTGGGATCATGGATTTGCATAGGATTCTTTCCCATTTCATTACTTGGACATCAAGCTATGAGGGTGTACAAAACATTTATAAACTTTTATTTTTGGACTCTCCTTGCGCATCACAAATGGGCAAAGATCTTGCGTGCACAACATCAGCAATATTCAATTTTGGATTCAACCTTTGTTTTGGTGTCATGTGTGTGTGTTAGGGAAACTTTCTAGTTTTCTTGGTGTGCACATGAATTTGTTTCTATGTTCTATCTTTTCTTTTCTTTTGGGACGCACTATTATGTGTCTACATTTTCATCTAGTTTCTGATTTCCTTCACTTTCTATTTTGGGTTTTCTTTAACACAAGGCCATTCTTTTGAACACACTTCTTATTTCCCATTTCTTTTGCATGACGTTTCATGAGTAAATGAGGCTAGATAGACTTCTAATTAATTGATTTCATACATCATTTATTTAATAAACTTGTACCTAAATTTTTTTTGGCTTCTAATTTGATCTTGTTTTCATTTCAAGATACTTTCATTTCTTTTTCTCAATTCTCATTTTCACTGAGACATTTTGGGCAAATAAACTAGTCAGTTGACCCAAAAAAATAAGTTTTTGATGAATTGATCTCATTTATCATTTAATTCCCACTGATGTTGTACGTATCATTTTATTTCATTTCGTACAAATTTTTCAGGGTATTACAAGATTGCCAAACACACCTAAAATAGGAATTTTGCACTAGTTACCGTGGTAGTGAAACTATTACAATAGAAATGCCACGATACCGGGAAAAATAGAAGGAAACTAAAAAAATTGGGAACTGAGTATGACTACCGTGGTAGGCTGCTATGATAGTGCATCTAGTTTTAGCACAAAAACGAACGCGAAAGTTGTCAAAATGTTGAGGGAAACTTCCAAACAAAATGGGAACTTCTAAACTTGATAACTACTAAATTTTGTGCGTAGGGAACAAGTAAATAAGAGAAATCGAAAGGTATCTACAATCAAGACACCCCAAACCTTCCAAACCATGCCCATTGAAAGTCTTTATAAACCAAGGTTTGGCACCTATTTCTCTTCACACCGGCAAGAACAAACAAGCTTTCTTATTGCTCTCTCTTACCCTCTCTTGGCATCCCTTCATTCTTTAGTTATTCTAGATAGCAAGTGTAGTGGTAGGAAGGTGGAAAACAATGTCTTTGCCCAAAATTCTGTGATTAAAGGAATGTTGATTCCTCAAGGAGAATGGAGGGTTCCACATAGGTATAACCAACATATTACAATCTCAGTTTATGTCTTTTATATTCTAGAAGTTGAACTGATCAAATGTCATGGCCATAGTAGAGTTAGAAATAATTAAAAAAAACCCAAAAAATCAATTGTACACTGGTTATCGCGGTAGTGCTATGTCCTATGGCAGTAGTATAACAGAATCTAGAAAAACTACTCTCTGGTTACCGCAGTAATACACCGATGTCTTGGATGACCACAGTAGCCTACCACAGTAATGTAACTATTTTTCATCTCTATTCATCCCTACACATTGGTCACCGCGGTAATGATTTTTCCAACTATGGTAAACTGACTCGAGACCCTAATTTGACTTTTTAGGATGAATTCTTTGACCATTAGATGACATATAAGAGGAAAGACCATTAGATTATGATTTATGAAGGTTAGGAACATATTATTAACCCATTAGACTTGATTTTTAAGGTTGAGAAATCAAGAACTTGGAGTACACAAGGACAAAGAATAAGCAAGCAAATGTGGAAGTAATTTCTGAGTTTTAATTCATTATTTTGATTTCAATAAGATGTTCATGTGTGATTCTGATTGAATATACATGTTCTTTTTTAATTAATCATACATGCCATGCTTAGGTTTGCATGAATTAAGATGTATGCTATGTGGTAAGTGTCCCATAGGAGATTACTGTGGGTGTTCTTAGGATTAGAACGATGGGGTTTATCCCAAGGGCAAGACCCAAATAGTCAGATTATGGGTGTAACTCTAGATCCATTGAAAACTAGCATAAAGATTGCCCTTTCCTTCTTTGATATGAATTTTGATAAGAATACTTAGGTTGACCCCTTTCGGTCTTAACTACAACTATTAAATAAGAGATTGATTGAATCACGTAATATTTAAAAGTGTTTGACATATATGTCTTATTTGTTGGTTGAAATAATGACATAAATATTTAAAATGATCCACTAGGCTTTGTGCTCACCCTTTTGTTTTCTAACTTTTCAAGAAATTGATAAACAGATGCGGCATATTAGTCACATAGACAATGTTTTCCTTAGATTTAATTTAAGTGTAGGGCATGTTGGCTCAATTTTGTTATTTGAGACTTATTGCATTGTAATAAACTTAAGGGTTTTGTAGCTTTAATTTTCAATTAATGATATTGAATTTCTATTTAAGATCTCTTATTACCTTATTGAGAAATGTTTATGAGTTAATGTTACGCAAGAAACCCCAGAGATTTGGGACGAAAAATGAAAAGAATAAAAATAGAAATAAAATGACACCGGCCCACCTCCCGACCAGTAGTGTGTGCCACTTTCTTAAAAGAAAGGAAGAAAATTTGGAGGAGGTGGGGTGTTTTAGAATTTTAAGTGGCCGAGACTGCCATGATGTGCTACCATAGTAGTGCGACTAAAAACTTATTTTTAGGGTTTGCAACTGATGGTTGTAGACATTATTACTGAGTAGCATCACCACTTGGGAAGTGATGGGACAGAAGTTTTTACAAAACTATTTCACTCCAGCAAAAGTTCAACTTTGGGGTGAGATCAGCTCGTTCAAGCAGTCAGATTTTGAGTCTCTCTATGAAGCTTGGGAGAGATTTAAAGACTTATTAAGAAAATACCCTCAGTATGGTTATCTCCGATGACTTCAAGTGCAAATGTTCTACAGTGGTTTAACTCCACCAATTAGAGCCTAGGTAGATTTAGTAGTTGGAGGGTCCTTGTTGGGGAAGTTGACAACCAAGGCCACACAACTTATTGAAGATAAGGCAGTCAATGCCTACGAACATGAAATAGAAAGAGGACCAGTAAAACGGGTTGGAATCCATTTACAGCTCCACAAGCATAGATAACCTTTATGACTCACAGAATAGATTTGTGGATGAGAAGCTTGGAAGTAGACAATTTTAGGTTTCAGGCCCCTTAGAGTCAATCCATCATTATAATGGCTAAAGCACATAATGCCTCCTTGAAAGAAGAAACATCTATAGAACAATTGAATGCAGTGAATCGTTTCAACAATTATCAAGGGCAGCAATAGGGGAACTTTGTTCCAAGGTATTACCATATGGGGGTTTGTAATCATGAAAACTTCTCCTATGCAAACAATAAGAATGTACAACAAGCTCCACCAAGTTTTGTACCTTAGAAAAACCTACAAGATAAGAAGTCGTCCTTAGAGGACAAAATGGATGAAAAGATGAACACAAAGACATGCTTCTTCAAAGAACTGATAAGGAGAGTTGATGAAAATGATATTAGAGTTTCAAGGTTAGAGGTTCAAATGGGGAACATGAATGCCATAGTGAAGCTCAATTAGCCCTAGCATTTTCTAGCCACCAGTGAAGCTCCTTTCCTAGTGATACTCAAGTGAACCCAAAGGAAAGTTGCATGGCCATCATGACTAGAAGTGGGAAGGAACTACAGTGTCCACCCCGCCCATCTAACCCTACTATTATAGTTGATGATATTGACAGTTCTGAAAAGGCTGCACCTAAAAGTTAATTAAGACAAAGAAGCTGGAGCCTCAATAGAAGACACATGTAAGAACTTCAAGAATTAATATTTAAGGTAGCAAACACCTTGAACCTCTAGCACTACTATTTCCTCAGAGATTTCAGAAAAAGAAATTGGATGAACAATTTGCAAAGTCCTTGGTAATGTTCAAGAAAATTTATATCAACTATCTATTTGTAGAGGCATTACAATAGATGCAAAATTATGCCAAGTTCATGAAGGAAATTATGTCTGGAAAGCGTAAATTGGAAGACTTTTAAACAATGAAGCTTATAGAAGAGTGCAGTGCCATCCTTAAAAAGAAAACTTTCCTAGAATTTAAAAGATCCAGGAAGCTTTACTATTTTATGTAGCATTGGCTCAAAAATCTTTGAAAAAGCACTTTGTGATTTGGGGCCTAGTATTAACCTTATACCCATGTCAATGTGCCTAAAGTTGGGAATGTCAGAAATCAAGTCCACCACTATTACTTTTGTACTTGCAAACCGATTTCTCGCTTATCTACGGGGCATTATTGAGGATATTCTAGTAAAGGTCGATAAGTTCATCTTTCTAGAAGATTTCATTTTTCTGGATATGGAAGAAGATAGAAAAATGCCACTAATTCTTATAAGACCTTTCCTAGCTACAGGCCACGCGCTCATTAACGTACATAAAGGGAAGCTCACATTGAGAGTGAATGATGAGGAAGTGAAGGAGAAATAGTGAAGTTCCATGGCATCTCAAAGTCCATTGTATCAGATCGAGATGCGCATTTCACCTCACAATTCTTGCAAAGCGTACAGAGAGAATTGGGCATTAAACTCACAATGAGCACCACATTCCACTCACAGAAGGATGGTCAGGCTAAAAGGGTAATCCAGTTTCTTGAAAACATACTCAAAGTGTACGCATTGGACTTCAAGGGGAACTGGAGTAAACACCTACACTTGGCGGAGTTCAAGTACAACAACAACTATCAAGCTATAAAATAAATGGCTCCATTTAAAGCATTATATAGGAGAAAATGTAGATCACCCAGTTTGTTGGGCCGAACTAGAAGATCGGATATTAGTCAGACCCAATCTGATCCAAGAAACAAATGACAAGGTTCAACTCATATAGAAGAAATTAGCTACAGCACAAAGTCGTCAAAAGAGCTAGGCAGACAAACCATGTCGTCCCCTTGAAATTTCAAGAAAGTGGCAAAGTCTTCCTTCAAGTGAGTCCAAAGGAAGGCATCAAGTGATTTGGCATGAAGGGCATGTTCACTCCAAGGTACATAGGTCCTTCAAGATCATTTAGAGAGTTGGGAACAATGCCTACAAACTGGAGCTCACACCAAACCTAGCGGGTGTCCACAACATGTTCCACATGTCCATGCTATGAAAGTACCACCCAAACTCGTCTCATATCATTCACAATGGAGACATTTAGTTGTAGGATGACGCCACCTACGAAGAAGCAACAAACGAGTACTAGATAGAAGGATTTATGGCTTGAGAAACAAAGACATTCCACTAGTGAAGGTACCATGGAGACACCATGGAATGGAAGAAGCTACTTGGGAGCTAGAAAGCGAGATTAAGACCAAGTACTCAGCACTTTTCCAGTGATAGAATTGACAAGGACACGACACATGACACAAATGATTAACTCTATCAAGTTTCAAGGACAAAATTCCTTTTTAGGGAGATAGTATTGTAATACCCCAAAATTTCTAAGTAAATAATAACCTATGATGACTATAATTAAATGTCAAATAACCTTGGTCAACAAGGGTTAACCATTTTCAAAAACTGGACCACTGAACCAGTCTGACACGAATACAATAAACTTTAAAAAATTATCTCGAAGGTAAAATGATCAAATCAGACAACAAGCTTCATGTCGAAATGCTCAAGATGTCAAGGAGACTTAAAGAAAAAAGTAAAGGTAAAATATATACATGTATATATAATAAGAATAACAATAATAAGAATAAAAATGATAAATAATAATAAATGATAATTAATATGAAATCAAATAATTAATTATTTTAATAGTGTCATGAATAGTAAAACCCATCATGCCTTAAACATAGCTTTAATAATCACGCCTAACCTAGCTTCCACCATGCCCTAAATAGTAGATTTAATGATCACCCCTAACCTAATCTCCACCACATCCTAAACTCTAACCTTAATAATCAAAGCTCTACTATAAATAGAGAGCTTCTTTGCCCCCCCCCCCCCCCCCCCCCCAACCCATTCTACCCACAACAACTTGAAGCATTTGAAGTGTGCTTGAGAGGAAAGGAAGAAGAGGAGAGTTTAAAGCACAAAATTGGAAGGAAGAGTAACTAAAGTTGAGGTATAAGTTCTCTCCTTAGTTTCTTTAAAATCTTATTTCTATTCCTTTTAGTTCCTGCAAAGTTTTAGTTACATTATGGCCTAAATAGACCATGCCACTTTGGGTAAGTTTTTGAAGACCATAGAATATCCAAAAAGGTCTAAACCCTTTACCATCAAAAAGTGGCTGGAATAAGCTTTTCAATACCTTTAGAACCACAAAATTCTGACAACCGTAGCCTCTGAACCAAGGCTAAAATTATTGCCCAACATTAATTACAAAATAGTAATTTGCATGCCGTTTCTGGAATGGTGTAGGCATGATCCAAGGAAATCACCACTATCATGTCAAACCTTGTCAAGTTTATTATAGAATAGACTCAAAAATGACCTCAATCGGACACTCAGAACCCTCGAACTCACCTTCCAAAAATTGTTGTGCAAAAATGGGACAGATTCACAAACCAACGGGTTCATGTCCATTTCTATTCAAACATGGGCCTGGCTAAGAAAAATGATCATTTCCACGACATTCTTCATCACGAGCACTACAAGATAGACTCAAGACTCACATAAAATAGGGTCCCAAAACTTAAGTTATAGCCTCTTAAAGTTCGGTATACTATATATGTAATTCGTAAATTGGACCTTAAACAACTCACATCAAAGTTCATAGGCTATTTTGAACCCTAGAACACTTTAGAGCTCATTTTAAACTTAAAACCAAGTTTAGAAGCTAAATTGAATGTCAACTAAGACTCGAGAGCTTTTATAAAAATCTCGGAAGACCGACACCACCACGAGCATCAAGCAACATAAAGAGCGTATAAATCAAGGTGGAGATGATTTTCAAGTCATACACTTTTTAACTATATTTGTTTGCACGTTATATATAAAATGGCGTAGGTAGTAGTGGAATGCACCTTTTATTGATCGTTTGATTAAATGCTTATATTTGCATTGATTATGTGAATAATGAGAACATGATTTGAATGTATGTTGTAAACTATGATCATATGCACATGACCATGATAGATTTAGAACATATACATGATGTTGTTCACACATGAAATGATATGCACGTAAATTTACTAAATAAATATAGTCTATGAGAATATGTCATTATAGAATACAAGATCACTCATAACAAGATAAAAACAAATTTGGGGTGTTGATTGGCCTAAGGATAATCAACGGTGGTTCTCGCATTAATGTCTCAATTAAGAGACGAGCGTGTGATCACATTTGAAAAACTTGATCTCGCCTTGCATATCTTCTGAATCTGCGAATTGCTGGAGATACAGACGCATAACCTGGACACCAGTGATGTTCTTGCAGGATTCACTTGGCCAAAGTACGAGAATAACCCTAGGGTCGGCCACCCTACCTCAATTGATTGAAAACAATCTACTATTTGTATAACCTGATGTATTGAAGTGATTGATTGTATGATGTGCTTACTATATTGTTAGATTGCCTGTGAATTAGAATGATCCATTGGACTCGTAGAGCTCATCCCCTTCCACTTTTCAAATGCAAGAAACCAGTATATCAATTGAGGGACTTGAGCCATAACTTATTATCCTTATTTTCTTGATTTTTGTGCCTTATGATGTTACTTAAACACTAGTATGTACAATAGCATGAATCTAAGAATTGAAGGTCATTTGATCAATGAATAAACCTTGATGTGGGGTACTTTTGGCACGCTATTACTGCATTATGTTTCTGTTATTAGTGTTCATGATACCAATGAGACTGTGAAAAGTAGTTTAAAAACTAATAAACTAGTTGAATAAAGAAACGACTCAGATAATAATAATACCTTAGAATATGGAGAAATTTTTCTTAACAATTCTGAGATAGAGATTACAAGTTTAAGTTGATAGTGGGTAAGCCTTGTTCCAAGTAGGTTATCCTGCTCTAGGAAGGCATAGTTTTTTAAGTAGACCCAAACTGGCCACTCTGACTAGAAGTTGTCCCACCAGCTTGAACAATTAATCAAACACGAGGAACAAGTTTTCAAATGAATCATCTCTTTTTCTATATATATTTACTCAAAACGGTTTTCCCTCTCCATGTACACATATGTATAAGGAAATGAATTTAAATGTTTTTTTGAATAATTTCATGAGTTTAAGATGAGATACAAGATTAAGACACAAACCGAAAATGGGGTGTTACAGCTAAGCATTAATTTAAGCAAAAAAAATTGTGTAAAACTATTAAAGCATACACATATATAAATATATTGATACAAATGGGTACTACCTAATGCATATGCCTAAAGAGGCACATAGTTTCTCAAAACGGACAACATCTAGGGGTTTTGTGAAGATATCTGCCACCTAGTTTTCTGTTATCACATGTTTGAGGATGATTGTTCTATCTTTCACTAATTCCCTAATAAAATGGTGTCTAATATCCATGTGTTTGATACATGAGTGATACACTAGGTTTTTAGAGATGTCTATAGCACTTTTATTATCATAATACAAAGGCATATTGTCATGTTTAGTGCCACAATCCTTCAACATTTGTTTCATTCATAATAGTTAGGCACAACAGCTTCTTGGTGCAATATACTCAGCTTCAGCAATGGTAGTGAAATGTTATTTTATTTCTTACCCATCCATGCTACAAGGTGATTTCCTACAAAGAAGCAACCTCCTGTTGTGTTTTTCCCATCTTCTATATTGCCTGCCCAATTAGCATCACTTTATCCAACTAACTATATGCCATATTCTATAGTTCCATTAATGTATCTAATTATGCGTTTAACAGCTGCCATATGGGATTCCTAAGGTGTAGCTTGGTGTCTTGTACACACTACTACACTGTAACTTAAATCAAGTCAACTTGCGGTTAAGTAAAGTAGGCTACCTATCATACTTTTATACAGAATCTAATTTGACATCTTTTCTTTCTAGATCTTTTGAGAGTTTCACACTAGTACTCGTAGGGTACTTATGAACTATGTTTTGGGCATACTTAGTTTGAGAAATGAATATACCTTCCAAGCTTTGTTTAATTTGCAATCCTAGGAAGTAGTTCAATTCTCCAACCATACTCATCTCAAATTCTTCCTTCATCAACTTAGCAAACTCGTTAGAAAGTTCAGACAATGTAGAACCAAAGACAATATTGTCAACATAGATTTATGCAATTACTAATTGATTATTAATAGATTTAAGGAAAAGAGTTTTGTCAACAGTACCTCAGATGTATCCTTTGTGAGTGAGAAATGATGTGAGTCTGTCATACCATGCATGTGGAGCTTGATTCAACCCATATAGTGCCTTTATGAGATGGTATACATGATTTGGAGATTCATGGCTTTCAAATCCTTTCGGCTGTTCAACATAAAATTCTTCATTCAAATACCCTTTGAGAAAGGCACTCTTTACTTTCACTGATGTAGCTTGAATTTTTTTAGCAAAGGCCATAGCTATGAGTATTCTGATTGATTCTAGGCGTGCAACTGGTGCAAAAATTTCATCAAAATCTATTCCTTCAATCTATGTATAAACTTGTGATGGCTTTGTTTCTTGTTATGTTGCCATGTTCATCTGTTTCATTCTTGAATATCCATTTTGTGTCAATCACATTTACCTCAAATGGTCGAGGTACTAACTCCTATACTTGGCATCTTTCAAATTTTTTAAGTTCCTCTGGCATGGCATTGATCTAGTTTTCGTCTTGTAGAGCCTCCTTCACACTTTTTGGTTCAATCATAGAGGTAAAATATGATAATCTTACCATTTCTTTGTGGTTCTTCCTAGGTTTGTTCCTCAACTGTCTTCCTTCGTTCAAACCACCTATCATTTGATCAGTGGGATGATTTTGTTGAATTATGGAAAAGGCTTTTCTAACATTCATAGGTTCTACTCCTATTGGATTCTTTGTACTGTCTTTTGTATCCCTTACTATTGCAACAATTTGTCTGTTAGTTTCTTCAACGCCTTTTGCATCAAGTTCTTGTACTTGGTATGCTATCTATTCATCATTTTCTGCAATCTTATCCTTATTGTTATCACATATAGTCACATTTATGGATTCAATGACACATTGAGTGCGATTGTTGAAGACTTTATATGCCCTATTATTCGTGGCGTATCCAAGAAAGATACCTTCATCACTTTTAGCATCAAATTTGTTCAAATGTTCTTTGTCATTCAAAATGTAGCACACTTCCAAAGATGTGAAAATAACTGGCATTTAACTTTCTTCCTTTCTAGAGTTCATAAGGGTCTTGGAAGTTCCTAGTCGAAGATATACCCTATTTATGGTATATGCCGCTATGTTTACAACTTTCCCCTAGAACTTAGTTGGCAGACTTGCAGCATGTAACATCACTCTAGCCATCTCCTGCAAGCTCTTATTCTTTCTTTCTACCAAGCCATTTTGTTGAGGAGTTTTTGGTGTAAAATGTTTGGTTGTTGAAGAAATCCATGATTTTTTATATTTTCAAATTCTCTGCCATGGTCACTTCTAATCCTTTGTATACTACTACTACCTTTTTTTATTTTACAACTTTTT
>JAJIYU010017796.1:0-11528 GCA_030144865.1 Tinospora cordifolia | reverse complement strand
GTTACTTATCTTTGGATGTTGATGTTCTTGATTTCTTGTTTCTGGCCAAAATGCATGCACTTATTTCCATCCTGGATCACAAAGGAATATTGAGAGTCTAACCAACTCTTCCGGTTTAGGTTACAACAAACAATTTAATGTTTGAAACGCCTAATGTTTGAAAGTGTTTGTATAATGCATGTGATGTGTAGGAATGATCCACTGGGCTTTCGAGCTTACTCCCACTTTATTTTTCAGGTACACTTGGATGTAGACTATGTTGACTACGTCAGAAGACCCGCACTCTGATTGGACACCTCGTGGGGAGGTTGTCAGGGATAGGTGACTTGGGAACTATGTTTTATATATTATACTGGATTATTTGAATGCATTTACACTGGTTTAACTTTTGTCGTTTCACTTTTCAATGGTTTTGTCATGAATGAGTAGTTTTAAAATATTTTCCGCTGTAGTATTTGATAACTAGTATTAATGAAATTAGTGAATGTCTCAGGAAGTCGTTTTAATTCTTTTATTTCATATGAGAGATTATCCAGACATTTGTTTGGAAACTAATAATTTTGAACAATATTCCGAAGAAAAAGATTTTGACAGAAGAAAATTTTAGAAGCATCTCGATTTTCATCGGGCGACAATCCACACGTGATGTAACACGTGAACGGAGGTCCGATTGAAAATTGGGGTGTTACAAAGTGCGAGAGCAAACAAATATTATAAATTTAGCCCATGAATAGGTACTATCCTTTTCAAGCATAAAAAGAGGTTATTGTTATAGATTACATACTGTTTTTTTTAAACAAAAATTTAGTTTTACCATTAGTTACATATACACAATTAACCAACCTGCAACAAAGTTTAACAAAATAGAAGAAGACACTGATGGAAACTAAGCGATCATAATACCCTTCCCTTTATTGGTCATTGATGGACCTAAAATGTTAGTAGTAGAGTAGTGAGCCTAAATTACAACAATGGATCAGTGAATAGTAAGTCCAACATATTACTTATAACCAACATCTCAAAAATTGTGCATGTATGCATGAACAGTAATAATGAAGTAATGCTTGTAAACATGGCATGTAAAGAAAAAAAAATTGTGAATAATGCAACAGTTAAAAGAAGAACATTTTTTAATATAAGCTAGTTGAAAATTGTATCTATACGAAGGTTCAAAATCATTAAATTTAACCCTATGGTCTGTAACACCCCAATTCTAGGTCCTTCGTTTATGTCACATCTGTCATGCATGGAGAGATGTGTCATTAAACGTCGGCACACATGTCATCTACCGAGAACCAGGATGTTATTTTTCTCATATTCAATTTCTCATTAATACCATTTGGACGTACCAAATCTCATATAAATCAATCATCGAGCTCTTGGACTCATCAAGATTTATCTCAATTGAAGACAGTTCAAGAGATAATAAGAATCATAAATTCAATAATTGAACCAATTAAAATTTATTGCAAGTTTCTCAAATGAAATCTGAAAATCTAGCCCATGTGGCCCAAAGCATATCCTAACCAACATTAATATAAAGGCTAATAAAAAGGAGCATCTACCCAATCTAAACCAAATGCACTCAACAACTGAAAAAATTAGATAACAACCTCAACAATGAGGTTTGCAGCTACTATAGTACTTCGTAGTGTTATCAACACGACCCGGCTCAAAGATCACCTGAAATGGAAGGGTGGGATGAGCTCAAGAGCCTAGTGGATCATACACTATACACCCATAATATTATAAGGTAAAAATATCAAACATGCAAACACTTGACATACATTAGGTATTTCAAACATTCAGTTGTTTATCAGTTGTTAATTTGGATCGAAAGGCTTAATCTTAGAGTGCTTTTATCATTATTGTATTAAAGGAGATAAGGAAAATGCACTATATGCCAGATTCTAATGGGACAAGGGGCACACTCATTACCCAACCCGGGAACTAGGGTCACACCCATCACTCCATTGCTAAAGAACTAGGGGCACACCCATGGTTCAACATTGGGAATTAGTGGATAAGCCATCATTCCATCTGTGAGAGCACCCACAATGATCCCTTGTGAACCACTGCGTCGGTACGTGGTTTGAATCTTAAGTCATCTTTGATCGAGATCATACAGTCAATCATTTCATTCTCGTAAGCATGAAAAATAGAACATGTAATATCATTCAAATAAATTGAACATACCAATCATTTCATATCTCATAACATGAAAATAAGTAAACAAATAGCATGTATACATATATCATGTTATACATCATTCATACTAATACAAAAGCTCATGGTATTTATAACACCTCGACTTTCGAGGCTTTCAATTTGGTTTAACCACAGGGCAGGCCGAAGTTCGGTTACAATTACAAGTACACAACTTGTCATTCTAATTCAATTATCTCACACCTTATTATTTCAAAAACACTCACTAAAGTAATTGCACAAGAGATAAAAGAAAACTTTCTAAATCTTTATTGATTTAATAAAAGTGGGTACATGACTTCAAATTTAAGCTTCTAAAAAGAAAGAGTTTATAACTCAAAATAGAAACTTGTAGCGAAAATTCAAAACTTGGGCAACATGTCCTGACATTAAAATAAAAATATAAACTTTCTAAAAGTAACCATTCTAAACCTTTATATGCTTCATTGTTTAATTCAATTACTTGAAAAGATAAGAGAGAAAGGGTGATTACATAGCCTAATAGATCTTTTTTAAAACAACCAATTCATTATCTTAGACTAATATCACATTCAATTTCAAATCCTTGTAAACAATTAAGCGATTCAAACAATTCGTTGGCACTGTTGTAATTCAGACTGAAAGGGGATCTAATCCCTTGATGTTCTTATCCAAAATAACTCCCTTTGAGTAGAAAGACAAATTTTTATGTCACATTCCATTGGATTTAGGGTCTCTTGCCCATAGGCCAAGTATTTTGTGTTATGCCCAATACACACAGTACGACAAACCACATATACATAATCTATGTAAATAACACCCATAATATCCCTTTGGATCACTATGATTGCCTGTGGTTCTTAGTCTCAACTTCTTTCATTTAGTTCTAATGATCATGAAACATAAATAAAATAAATAAATTCAGCATGTTCAACATATAAACATCAAGCGTGATTATTTTTCATAAAATAAGCCTAATCATGCATAATATAAGCATGGCATGGCTTCATGATCAAGTAAACATGACAAACATGCTAAACTAAAAATTAAATCATGTTATTCAAACCTAAACATGCATACTAAATAGAATTTAAACATGCATAAACATGGTATTAAACTAAAACAATGAACTGAAGGTTCTAGAAATCACTTCCACCTTATTTTGCAATTTCTTGAAAATCCAGCAGAGTTTCTCTAGTCTAAGCACGTCAAGAACACTGAACTACTCAAGAACAATAACTTTTCACTTAAGAACACTCAAGAACAAAAGAGAAGTGAGAAGGGGTGCCAAGAAGAAAGCTTAGAAAGAACAAGAAGGACTTGTCAGCTCTTGCTCTAAGATGAAGAGAAAGTGAGCATATGAGGGTTTTATACAAAATTTCAATGAGCACTAGGGACGATTTGGGCATGTTCAAACTAGGGAATCTTTCTGTCTTTCCATGGGGACGTTTTGGAATCCATAGAATGAGTATGCACACGATTTGGGCAAGTGTGGTTATGGTTTCCTTTTCTTGGTGTGAACACATGATGTGAGCAAGTTTGAGTTTCCTTTTTGTGTGTGAAAACAATCTTGGCTTGGACCACTTGCTAATCTTTGTTTGGACGTTAATCTAGGTGTGAGAGACTTTCTAAGTGTGGTTTATTCTCTTTTGTGCTCAAGAATCATCTTAGTAACTTTCTAATTTGTCCTCAAAGGAAACTTTCCAATTTGTTTTAGTAATTAATTCTTTTTCTTGTGCAGACCAAATCAATAAGATTTGACAACCTTCTATTTTGAATTAGAAACTTATAATCTTGTTCCTTGGGTGTTTAGAAATATTTTTTAGCAACTTCTCTTCTTGAATTAGAAACTTCCACTCTTGTTCCTTGGATGTTTAGAAACATTTTTCAGCAATTTCTATTCTTGGAAGTCATTTGAGTAAGACAATTTTTTTTTTTTTTGTGAATGCTCACCAAGCAAGGACAAACTTGATACTTTGCATGGTTTATTTTTGGCAACATAGCGTGAGCATGGAAACTTTCTAATTTGCATCATGCCTTCTTGTTTTGATTTCTTGGACATCTTTGTATGCATGGGCTTAGGGTGCACATTATCATGACACATTGGAACTTCTATTTTCTCTATTGAGCACACATGAGCAGCTTCCCAAATCGATTTTAGAAACTTTCCTCTTTTCTTTCTTGCTTGCTTAGTTGTCAAGGTGAGGGCACATGATCATTGTTGCTTGTCCACATGGGATCATCCTTTATGGTTTCTAATTTCAAGTACAAGGACGTCTCATGTGAGGTGCATAATGCCTATGCCCACATTTCATACTTTTGGGTTGACATAAATTTAATGAAAATTCATCTCTCATGTTTGGCTAGGATTTTCTTCATTTTCATTCCTAATTCCCATTCCACTGAACCCTATTAGGTAAATGAACCTTGAATTGGCCAAATGAAATGAGTTTCTAATGCCTAGATCATTTGAGTCGTTTCTTTCATTTCCTTTTCTTAATTCTCATTCCCCTAAGAGATTTTTGAGCAAACGAATTTGCTAATCAATCTCTGAAATGAATTTTTTTTTATCAATTGGTCCCATTTATCATTTCATTTCATTTTGTACAAACGTTTCAGCTTATTGCAGTATCCAATCAACGTCAGAACGTACCCTAGAATGTTTTTAAGCATTTAGAATAAAGTAAACACACATCATATTTAACATCCAAACTTAAATAAGATTATGAAGCAAGGTAATCACTTCCACTTGTTATTTCGCTCCTTGCGTGCTAGTTCTCGGCTTGGCGGCTACAATTTCTCAACCTAGTAGTTTAACATGTAAATCTTCATCAATATAAGTGTTCATACCATATTTATTTTAATCCTTAAAACCATTATTGAATGATCTACATATTATATGATACACAAAAAAGTCATAATTTTAAATATTGTCGCGGTGACAGTTTCGTACACAAAAATTTGATAAACTAATTGTACATCGTGTTATTGTGGTATTCTCCATGTTACTGCGATAATGCGATGTTGTTTTCAGGGTGTGTGGGTTACCGTTGGGTCAAAATCTCAACGTTCACAAGTTGTTTTGAAAAATTGCATCTCGTGTGCATTTCCGTTTCTCTTGTGATGGAGACTTTGATGTATTATATGTATGATTCAAAGGTAACTATTTCAATGGTTAAGGGTGCTTTCGACGTCTCCGTTAATTGTTTCGCCCACAATGCTGAAATGTTTTTATGCCCTTTCTATGCATTCTAAGCTGATTGACCCTCTTTTCTATTTGTTTTCGTGCCTTCGAAATGGTCCATGGTTTGTTCCCCCTAGTCACACACTTTAGCGTGGTTGTTGATTCTCTGCACGCAGCACTGCAATTTGTTTCTCTTCGATGGATGTTTCTTAACAAGAAAATGGAGTAAGTGGGAGGAACTATTTGTTGATGGGGGAGGAAGGATATCACAATAGTTTGGGTCTTCTTTTGCATGCGTAAGGCTCTGTGAGGATGTTGAACAATTGTGGGAGGATCAATGAGCAATGAACAATGGGGATTAGGGTTTTCTGTGTTCATGTATATATATACTAGTCGACAACGTCGGGTTTGTGCACTTCCATTTCTGGACTGTCGAACGCAGGACCGCGATCACGAGTGCTAGGACTACGATTTTGGGCATGTCCCTAATCGAAACACCACGGTCGGGGGACTACGTGTACAAAATACCTTGAAAAATTTATACGAAATGAAATGTAATGTACAACATTATTGACGATTAAATGAGATAAATTTAGTAGATGTCCATTTCAATGGTCAATTGACAGTGCATTTACTCAAAACCCCACATTGAAATAAAATAAATAAAGAAAGATTAATTATGTGTAAGTGAAAGTGCATTCGTAGTGAAAACAAGATTAAATTAGAAACCAAATAAAATTTTAGGTACAAGTTTATTAAATAAATGAGGTACATAATTGACAAATTAGAAGTTTATCTAGCCTCATTTACTCATGAAAACGTCATGCAAAAGAAATAAGAAATTAGAAGTATGCTCAAAAGAGTGGCCTTATGTGAAAGAAAACACAAAATAGAAAATGAGGAAAATTAGAATCTAGATGAAACATGTACACACATAATGGTGCATCCCAAAAGAAAATGAAAGATAGAAAATGGAAACAAATTCATATGCTCACCAAGAAAACTAGAAAGTTTCCCTAACACACACACCCTTGACACCAAAACAAAGATTGAAACCAAAATAGAAAGTTGTTCATGTGTGTGCATAAAAGGGAAAATAGAAAGTTTCCATGATCTCTATTAGAATAGGATCCTATTTTGATCACAATAATGCCAAATGAGAGTGAGTCCAAATTAGAAAGTTCCCTTAATCCATGTGAACACAAAGAAAACCAATATTAGAAGGTTCCATAATCCATGTATTGTTGCTACTAGCCATGACGTCAAAAGAAGAATGAGGAAAGTTGGAAAATATAAACAAATCACATAGATCATCATTTGTCCCAAAATAAAAGGATTAAGGAAAGAAAATCAGCAAGTATATTAAAGTGGTCCCATGCTGATCTAAAAGTATCTAAAACACTTGTAAAAGCAAAATGCCCATGTTGCTTTATTATTGGCACACCACAAGGGAAAGAACCGAAATTAGAATGATTCATTGCTCATAAACCATGCTCAATCTTGACATCCTAGAGAGGGAATATAAGTTTCCAATATTAATAGTTGCTGATTTCGCCCTTACCAAATCATGCACACACAAGAGGAAGGAATAAAAATCGGAAGGAATCTTATCCTTAATGCCAAAATGGAGATTTGTTCTAAAATAGCAGGTTGTCAAATTTTGTTGATTTGGTTTGCACAAGAAAATGAATCCAAAGCATACAAAAGAAGATTCAATTACTAAAACATATTGAAAAGTTTCCTTGCTCGCAAAATCACACCTATGTTGACGTCCAAACCAAGATAGCAAGTGGTCCAAGACAAGATTGTGTCCACACATGAGAAGGAAGCTCAAACTTGCTTAAACTTTGTGTTCACACTAGGAAAAGGAAACCCTAATTGCTCACATGCCCAAACCGTGTGTACCAAGGAAAATTGGAAAGATTCTCATGCCAAACTGTGCACACATGAAAAATGGAAAGATTTTCTATGTGAGCACACCGAAAACATCCCCCCTGGCGCTTTGAAACTCTATTTAAAGTCCCCCCTGTGCTCTCATTCTCTTCATTCCAAATCAAGAGCTGATAAGATCTCTTTTATTTTCTCTAGCCTCTCTCTTGGCACCTCTTTTCAATTTTTGAGTGTTCTTGTGTGTGAACAACTCAGTTCTTAAGTGTTCTTGAAGGTTGGAATGCGTTGAAGTGTCGACGTGCTGCCGGATTTCTAAATTTTGATCAACCGAGGTGGAAGTGATTCTAAACTTCTACTTTGATGTTTTAAATTAATTAGATGTTCATGTATGTGTTAGATTCAAATTTTCATGCATATTTTAATTTTAGTTTAGTATATGTGCCATGTTTGCTTATCATTAAGCCATGCCATGTTTAGATCTCACATGCTTAGGTATCTTTTGAAGAATGATGCATGTAACGTTTCATGTCTTTGATGTTGATATGATCATCATGCTGAATTTATGTAATTTAGTTAATGATCCATGTGTGTTTGATTAAAGAAAGATGAATAAAGATAAGAACCACGTACAGTCGCAGTAATTCATATGGATTACTGTGGGTGTTTTTTTACATATGATCAGTTCATATGGGTAATGTGCCAAAATACTTGGAATATGGGTAAGACCCTAAGTCCAATGAAGTTCGGCTTAAAGGAATGTCTCTTCACTCAAGGGAGGTATTTTGCTAAGAACACTAAGGGTTAAAACCCCTTTCAATCTAATTTACAACTGTGAACAAGAAATTCTTTGAAACTAATGATTGCAAGTGTTGACTTGGATGTCTTATTGATTTAGAATAATGATTTAGTTGTTTTAGAATGATCCACTAGGCTTTGTGCTCACCCTTCCTACTTTAAATCTTTTAGGGAATTGATTAACTGAAGATGCATGATCAAGGCTTAGAATATCTCTACTTAGGATTTCTTTTTAATTGTAAGAGTATGTTGCCCAGATTTTAATATTTCGCTGTAATAGTTGATTTGAGTTATGTACTCTTTCTTTTATTCAATAAATAAAGAATGTTAAAGATTTCTTTTATCTCTAATTGCTTTGTCTTATTGTATTAATTATTTAAATCTAAACGAGTTAAGTACTATGGGTATTCAATGAGACTTGGGATAAAAGAACTAAAAAGTCAATTGTGTGTCATTTGTAAAGTAATACCAGCTTAGACCCGCCTTGTGGTTACCCAATATGAGCTTGAGGGTTCAGGGTGTTACATTGTAACACCTTAGCTCTAGAATACCATTGCACATGTCACTGACTGGGTGTCTTTGTCTCTCACCTTGAGACAAAATTAATCACAAGGTGCAGTTACTCCCATCATTGATATCCAGAGACCGGGAGCGTTACTTTTGTGTTCTTTCCTTTTTCGTACCATCCCAATAACATATCATAATGCTGAAACATAAACACTAAACCTCATGCAAAATTAAACATGGGAATGAAATGTTAACTAACATTAATCATATGATGATTAAATCCATAAAAGCTAAAATAAACATACTTCGACCCTATGGCCTAAGTTCAATATGAATCAATAATTGAATGCTTGGCCCCATGGCCGAAGTTAATAAATAATATGACTAAACATAAATGAAAGGTGGGTCCCATGCCCTACAACTGTAAGCAACAGTAAACTCTTGCTACTATACAACCCCAACATTGGATTGTATCAAACTACTCTAATGGAAGCCAATTACTTGCTTGCGTGCAAACATCTTCAGTGGTTACTTGAAAAATAGATTAGCGGGGGCGAGTTCAAAAGCCTAGTGGATCTTACATAAAAACATCTTGGGTATTATAATAGTCAAAATACAAACATGCAAGCACTTGTCAAGCATTAGGCGTTTCAACGAGTTAATTGTTTAAGTTAACGTTAAAGCCGAAAGAGGTTCTCCCTTAGCATTCCAACTTTGGTTCAGAGTACTCAACGTGATGCCCAAGGCCTATTAAACACTTCAAGACCCTATCTTAAGGTTGATGTCTCACTCAATCATCGAACCAGGGAGTAAAGTCCCATTTAGACTCTCATTCCCATTACAAACAGAAACCCGCCTAGGTTTAGGAATGCCCTCGATGGTGCCAGACTACTACTACAGTATTTGCATCATTGTGTCAGTACGTGGTTAATTCTCTTTATCATCTTTGATTAGTAACCACAAGCATATTCATATTTCACCAATATAAATAACCAATGGATATAAATAGACAAGTTATCATGTTCATAATCACATTAATCATACTATTCATCACATAGCACTCATAACATAGACAAATAGGCATTCATAAGAATCGCACACATTCCTAGCATGCTTCTAAACAATAATTAACAATAAACACGCAATCATGTTCAATATTCAAACTAAAATAATACTAAAGAGTTCACATAGTCACTTCCACTTGATATTTTGTGCCTTGTGTTCTAATTCCTACCTTGTGGTTACAATCTCTTAACCTAGTAGCTTAACATACAAATTCTCAACAATACAAGTGTTCTCGTCATTTTTAATCCCTAAAATCACTATTTAGTGATCAATATAAGTGTTTTCATCAATATAAGTGTTCTCACATACCATATACCATAGAGATTTGAGAATTATTTGCTTTATAGTTAGAAAACATTAAAAATACCTATACTTTGAATGGTACTTGTGCTAAATCTTAAAAGGTGAGGATCCAAAGCAAGTACAACAACAAGGCGAGGCCCAAGGGAACTAAATAAACAAGTGAAAGTGACTACTTTGCTCCCTAGTATTTTTTGAATTTTAATACTAAACATGTTGTGTGTTTACATTGCTTTAATTCCCAAAAGCATGCTAGGATGTTTTTAAATAATAATTGGATTCCATGATTGCATATGTTTACATGAATGCTGGATAGTATGATTGATTTATCCATGCTTGATGATTACATGTTTTTTTATAACATGAGATTTGCATGACTTCATCCTAGATATCATGAGATAATTAACATATCTGACTTACACATGTGTGTGGTGTATGTTTTATGTTGGAATGATGTACATGCATGATATCGTGAAATGTGTGCTTGTGTAATTTCATAAACATTAAATTAAGATTTGAACCGCCTACCATCGCAGTGGTCCACGAGGGATCACTATGGGTGTTCTTGCGATTGGAACACTAGGTTTATTCCTTTTTCCCAATGATAAAACTATGGGTACGTCCTGAATTGATTGGTGATGGGTGTGTGTCTTTAGAGTCCATTGGAATTTGGCAAACATTGCACTTTCCCCCTCTCCTATTTACTTAATGATGATGATGATGATGAGAGAACACTAGAGCTAAGCCTTTCAATTTGATTAACAACTGATAAACAAATCAATGCTTAAAATGCCTAATGTATGAGAAGTGGTTGCATGTTCTGTGTTTGATTTAAATAATGCTATGGATGTACTATGTATGATTTAGTAGGTTCTCGAGCTCACCCCATCCATTTTAGGTGACTTTTGAAGTAGTGTTTGCTGACCAACTGTAACAACTCGGGCCCACTACGTACTAATATTGTCCCCACCTTAACCACCACTGACTGGGCGTAGGATTTTGTTCTTGGCAAGACTTGAACCTGAGTCTCCCAAAAGTGCTCGACATTAGTAAGGCTCGCAATTGCTCATTTAGCCTAGGCATCGCTCTAGTGTCAGACTAATGCAGGATATTACAATCCACCCCCCTTGGAGTAGTCCTATCCTCAAGACTCACACTGCCATCACACCTAGAGTGACTCTGATACCATTTGTAAAAACTTGCGCTTACTACATACTAATACTGTCCCCACCTTAGCCACCATTGACTGGGTGTTGGGTTTTGTTTTTGGCAAAACTCAAACCTAAGTTTCCCAAAAGCACTCAGCACTAGTAAGGCTTGTAATTGTTGATTTAGCTTAGGCATCTGTCGGGACCCCTTCCCTAGGATGAAGGGCGAACCGACCGGCACAGTGCCCCAACAAACCCGCTCGCAAGCCGAGCTTGCCAAGACACTGTTAAGCCTCAACATACTACACCACATCACACACTATCAGAGTAATCATAAGTAATACAGAAGAAATCTAACATATGAACACCAATAAGAACTTCATATTTCCAAAACAGGTCATTACACATGTGTAGCAACGGGAGAGACTATTCATTATATACAGACTATCCTCACC
>JAJIYU010017795.1:0-11524 GCA_030144865.1 Tinospora cordifolia | reverse complement strand
GAGAGAGAGAAATCGAGGAGAGAGAGATCACGGGGGGGGGGGCGCGAACGAGAGACAAGAGAGAGAGAGAGATCAGGAGGGGGGGAAGAAAAACCAGAAAATGGGGGGGGGGAACGATGGAACCAGAAATCGGGGGACCAGAAATCGGGACTAGCAACGCAAACAGGGGACTAGCAACACAAACGATCAGCAACACAAACGGGGGAGGAGTAGTACTAGCAGCAACGCAAATGAGACAGGGGGGTGGTTCAATAACAACGGACAACAATCTGTCTTGATTGGTCCGAGAGCAACAACGGGCACGCAGGATAGGAATCAAAAAATGATGATCCGCCTTGATTGTTGTACGATCAGAGCAATGTTGATCGTTATACGATCGAAACAATGCTGATCGTTATCGCCGAAGCTAATTAAACAAAAAAAAACTACACCCGCTCTGATACCATGAAGAACATTGTATTACTACAATTCTTGATGAATAATTTACAAGGTGAAGTAGGGTATTTTTAGTTTTATAGTAGAGCAAAAAAGGAAAAATACTAAATACCGTATCATATCTTTTCGATATAGAATAATATATTTTGGATACAATATAATTGTATAATATCTTATATATAATCTAATAATATCTTATAGATATTATAATATCTAATATATTAACACTCTTCCTCACCCAGCACGCACAACAACGGTGTTGTGCTTGTTTGCCCAAATCACCCAAATCGTAGGTCGTTTCCCTTCGTTCATTCGTTCTAACCTGGTAGCTGCAGCACACACTGTTTCACACCCCCAAAGCTCACCTCGTGCCCCTTCTTTTCTCTGTTTTGATCGACGGCCAGCAACAACCATTTTCTAGATCTTTCGTTTTATTCTTTTGATCGTCATCTACAAAACATCAAGCCCTAAATTATGTTTTCAACTGATTTACCCCCAAATCGTTTTGCTTCTTCTTTGCTCCTATTTCGTTCTTCTTCCATCGTTCTTCTTCAATCCTCTTTCAAAACCTGGAAACTTCTTCCTCTTACGTGATTGATTCTTTGTGTGTGTGTGTTATCCGTCCAAACAAAACCCAAAAAATTTTAGAATAATATTTTTTTTCAGTTAACCTAAATTCTAAAATTTAAAAACAAGTTTTCAAGGTGCCTCTTTATTACTATTTTATTTTTCTTAATTAATGTATCTCATAATTTTCTTGTCGATGCATTCACGAGCATCGTAATATTTTTGATTATTTTTCTAAACTCTAATTTATGCATAGAATTTAAATAAAATGAGGTTTTAACTCGTTTATTTCTTTCAAACCATAGTCTATATATATATATTTAAATAAAACATAATTTTTTTTGTTTATGTCCTTTTCGCGAACCTTGTGATTTCCATTCAATCATTATTACTTTTAAAATCTATATTTTCATCTATTTATTTTTTTAGTAAAAAAAGTATTATTTATTTCATTTCAATTTTTCTTTTTGTTATTTTATTTTAAATTTTTATTTTCTATGAAATACTATTTTATTTATTATTTGCTCGCAACATGTTCGCGCTCGTAATACAATAGATGGTCCTAAAATTTGTGTTTTAGAACTTATGGTGGAAACTTTTTCATTCAGCATTGACATTTGATGGGCAAGAGATTCCATTTGAGCAAATAGTATTGCAATAGGATCCAGTTCATATAATCTGGCGCCCTTTTTTATTGTGTTTTAATCACTTCCATGCTCGTATGCATTGGTTTTCATATCTTCAATCAATATCATTGCTTCATTTGTCAATTTGCTCATTAGAGTTCCTCTAGCTGTTGTATTAACCAAAGCTTTAGTCTGTGATGTTAGGCCACTATAAAAAAAAATTAGAATTTGAAGCCAATCTTGATACCCACACTAAGGACACTTTTGCAAAAGCTCTTAAAAACTCTCTCGTGTTGCATAGAGAGATTCTGATTCATTTTGTTTGAATTGGCTTGTCTCAGCTCTCAATCGAGCTATCTTTGCAAGAGCAAAAAACTTTTGTGGGAATCTTTGTACCATATCTTCCCTATTGGTGATAGTTCTCGAAATAAGTGATTGCAACCATGATTGGTCCCTGTCCCTCAAAGAGAATGGGAACAATCTTAATTGAATTTGATCTTCTATGACACCATTAATTTTAACCCTGTCACATATTTCCAAGAAGGTGTTCAAGTGTATAGTTGGGTCATCCACAAGAAGGCCTCTACACTGTTATTGTTGAACCATTGTAATCAAAGTTTATTTCAACTTGAAATTATTTGCATTGATTAACAATTGAGCAATCGCCAAATAATTATTATTAATCACTAGTTTAAAGAAATCTCTAACCACCCATCACTACTATATGCCCTGATGTTGATGATGTTTCCTTGCTTTCCTTCTTAATCTTGGCCTAAGTTTTTTTTATCTCTGGATCAAATGACACTAAATCAGTTTGCTAATTTTGTTGCATTCGAAGTCCTATAACACAAAAGGGAAAGCAAAATTATAAATCAAGAACAGATGGTGAATAGAAAAAATAATAATGTAAAATTGCTTAAACAAAAATTTAGGTTATTCCAATTAGTTCCATATGGTATAAGATCAACTAATCCCCAACAATGGCATCAAAAACTTGTTGGTGACCCACAAATGTTACCATATCAAGTTGTAATAAAATCTTTGTGAGAACCAAGTATCACTTTGAGGGAACAAAAATCCTATTTATAAATTCGGTTATACCACCCAAATTTTATCTAAGCTATCAAGTAAATTAAATTAAATCAAATACTTAAAATATTTCTTGCCAACTCTATTAAATTAAATAAAACTAAAAATTATATGACTTAAACCAATCCACTAATTATATAAGTATATAGATTTTCTGTGTATCTTCAATCCATTGTAATTAAACAATCAACTTATCAAACTTTAGTTCTACATTTATAAATCATGAAAATATGTATTAAGAAAACTTTCCCAAGTGTATCCTAAAGTTTTAATTCAGATTTTTATCAATTTCTCCTTCCAAGTGTAAATCAATGAAAATCCAAACTCATATATTTAACAACCACATTCAAATCCTGGGCAATTACAAGTTTTCCAAATTCTGTAATTTCCCAGGTTCATAAATTCAATTAGCAACCCAAAAACCCCTCTTTTGAGTGTACAAATTAAGTCTTCGATCATTCAAACTATTGTCAGTAGTTTTGAAAGCATAAAAAGCATGAATTCGTGAATAAATTTCAAAATTGAACTTCATTAGTAATAAACATCAATTAAATGGTTCAAAATAGTACACCCACATCCTTAGAAACTAAATTCAACTACTCATGCTCTCTAAATTAAAGATACACAAATTAAAATAGCAAGCCACTGTAAATATCGCATAAATTTTCCTTGCTTTGATTTTTGGGATTGATTGTTGATTTTTCTGAATATGATTTTTGGGATTAATTTTTTTGGAATATCGCATAAGAAAAATATAATTTCTAGAGAGAATATGATTTTTGGGATTGATTGTTGATTTTTCGGAATGATTATAAAATTTTTTGAGTAATTAATAAAATTTTTGGAAGAAAAATATAATTTTTTGGGTGAATTATTCAATTTTTGGAAAAAATAATTGTATAAATGATAAATATGGTGTATAATTAGAGATTTTTAAATAAATTGAAGTGAAAATAGACTAAATAAATTTAAAAAAATTGGTAAAAATCAAATATATACATACATACATACATATACATACACACACACACACACACATATATATATACACACCAACGATAACGTAATACCAAAAAAAAGGGCGGGCCTGGGCCGACCCACGCTCCCCATTTCCCCTTCTTCATTTTTGACAAATTTTGAGCTATTTTTTGTTATCTTTTGGGTTTTTTTTTTCACCAGTACCCAACAAAGAACCTGGTTTTGGCCCACGAATTTGTCCTTTTATCAACTCTGCCAGCTGGAGCTCTGAATGTGGGACACATGTGCTTCTTGCATGGCAACTCACAAGCCACGTGGTGAGCTTTTTGCTATGCAAGAAGTGGTGGAACATGCAATAAAAACCCCATTTGAGCAAGATTTTCAGATTTTTTTTTGTTCCTGCAACCCTCATTCAAGAGCTCATATCTCATTCATTCCTCATTCGATTTCCCTAAAATTTAGCTTGTTTTGAAGCTCTTACAACCCTCTCAAAGAACCCTCGAACCCATTGTCAAGATGCACAACCACCAGAGAGGAAAACGAGCACGAAAAAGTTCTGGTCGTCAAGGTTGCAGCAGAAATCTCATTTCCAGTTCCTGCAACCCCTCTTCAACCATCCATATCTCCCTCAATCTGTATCCATTTTTAGTGATTTAGGGCTTTTTGGAAAACCTTTGCCAGCCTCTACAACATCTCACAAGCAGTTGGTCAAATCCTAGAACTGTTTGAAGCTAAAACAACCAAGAATAGTGCTGTTCAACACTGTTGGGAACCTAGATAACAGAAAAACTTGAGTTGATCCAATCTTTGGAGTGCTAATTCTTAGGCTATCAAGGGTCCATTCTTGAGGTAAAACCACTTCTTTTATTCCTTATTACATGTATTTCAATCTCCAAGTGGTAGAAATTAGAATCTGAGATCCTAACCACGTTTTGTAAGGTGATGAAATTGACTGCTTAATCAATATTTCAACAGTTTTAGTAGAAAACAGACTTTGGGACCAGATTGGAGGCAATGTTTGCAACACCTAGAGGTGTTCGTTTGGACTGAGATCTAAGGCATTTTGAACCTCATATTTGGGACTACGAAAGGGTATAAATCTCGAATCATAAGCCTCTGTAGTTTGAATTTTCTATGCTTGCAAATGTGCGTTGTTAGTTAGATGTTCTAGGACTTTGAAAAATTTTCAGAGAATCCTTATTCATGCTATGTTTTGGAGATGTATTTGAGAGTGTTTATGATTATAATTGCTTACTGTTTTGAATAAGACTGAATTAATCAAAGTTCTAGGATCTAAGCCCTTACAAAAATAGTAAGAAATAGTCTTGGATTGATGTTAGAACAAGAGTAGATAAGAACTTTATAACCATAGGAAATATAAACCATTCGAACAATCTGTTGCATGATAGAAAGTAGAAGACTAGTTGACTGACACAATGTAGGTATTTTGAGCTGAAATTTGGTTGAGAGGTGTGGAACATGTCAATATTATGTGTACCAAGTTACAGGCCATTCTGAATTTGTAAAGTAGGTCAACCAATTCACTAAGTAAATGCCTGTCACAACGAATACGGGATTTCACAGTCCATGTTAATGCACTTAGAAACCTTAGTAAATGGTGTCCAAAAATCAGAAATTGAAATTTTGGTGAAGGTTTAGGTAGTGTAGATGAAATATGAAAAGTTTCGTGCAAATATGACTTACGGATTATTGCAAAAAAATCAACAAGTTCACTGCCCAAAAAGGGCAAAAGCTTGAAATAGGGCTAAGAGCTGGAATTTGGGGATTTTGACCTAAATGACCCAATTTTGACCCAAATTGACCTAATTTGACCCAATTACACCCGAATTGACCAAAGGTGACTAGTTTTGACTATGTTTGACTAGTTGACCAAGTTTGACTGATTGACCGAAACGACTTGGGTTGATTGAGCCACAGTATAGAAAAAACTGATATTGTATTTAATTAATGCAAATTTGAGTGAGCATTATAGAACTCAACCGAGTGTCGACAGGACATCGGTATCGGTGTGCAAAAACCAAGGTGAGTAGTTTGATTCAGGTGTTTTCTATGCCTTGTGTTCCTTGCATGAAACTTGTTTGAAATAACATGGTTTAAATGATTTCATGAGATTGAGATATATTTGATTGAATTTTGAAAGGTGTAGATGTACACGGGCAATGAGACCATAGGCTCGAGGGCTGAGCGTCAAAGTTAGGGCACATGATCAATGCGATTAGCCTTAAAACCTACTCGAGTCATGACACTTGAGGGCCAAGCATCAGGGATAGGGTATTTGGTGGGTATGCCTAGCTCACGACCCACTCGAGTGGCCAGTACGCCTGACTCAGGACCCGCTTGAGCAATGACCATAGGTTGGATTTATTAATTTAACCTAGCATAGATATAGTTTTTGATTGGCATGGATTTATGATGTTTTCATAAATTGTTGCATTGTTTATAATTGTTTTCATATTAAGCCATCCATTCGAGTTTTATGTCATTTTTACTACTCATGCATATATGCACTACTTTGGAATGTTGGTTATGGTTGACAATGCTGGTCTTACTACTCACTGAGCCACGTTGATTTAAGCTCACTACTCCATAAATATTTCATGTTCTTCGGTGGCTGATAAAGGAAAAGGTGTGGTGATCGCCTAGCTCCCTGATGCTTTCTTTTCCTTTTCTGGTATTTTGATTCAGAGGTTGGTCATTCCTTGTGTATGTATAAATGGTCAACTAAGTATTTTGAACAAGACAGACGTGTAATATGATGTTTACTCCTTGTATGTTATTTACTTTTGCTCTGAGCCTTTGAATTATTCTAATATTGTTTGTTGTATGAGATTGGAAAAGGGCTTAACGGTGGTTAGGCGAACTTGACATGGTGAGTGAGTTCGTTGGACCACTGTCCGGGTTAGGCTGTCCTTTGGCCTTGGGAAGGGGTTGCGACATCAAGTTTGCCTAACCACTGTTAAGGCTATAATACCTCGGAACTTTGTGAGCGTGCCACGTCGCGAGCGAATGATTGGAAAAACAAAATAAAACATTTTAGTAAATAAATAGCAAAAAAATAAGAAATAACAATTATTAAATAAATACTTAGAAATCGTGGTTGAAGAAAATAAATGAAAATGTTGCGATGCTGGCGAACACGATGATAAAAGAATTTTGAAATAAATAAATCACGAGAAAACAATAATAATAATAATAATAATAATAATATAAAGAATACATATAGTTATCAAATACATACATTTTATAATACAAAGATAGGGGTTCAAGTAATCCAAAAAAAACAAAAAAAAATTTCGGACCGAACTTTGTAGAAGTAAGAAGAAGGGAACTATTGGCGGTGGATTCGGCTTATGAAGGAAGCTTTTCGGCGTTATCTGAATGATAAAACAGGAGAATGAAAAAGAAGTGTGTAGCATGAAGAGGAGGCTGCTATCTTCACCGTGGACCGAAGGAGCTGCCATGTTGTTGCTGTAAATACTACAGCTAAGGTTGCTGGAAATCGAATGAAAAGGAAAAAAAAGGAATGGCTGCTGGTTGATGCAGCTGATGAAGATTGAAAACGGGAAACAGAGGGAAGCAGCGATGCTCGGTTTTGTGGATGGCCACTGCTCGTGGTGTTGCTGGTGCTGCCGTCGTCGCTGCAGCAGAATGAAGGTGAAGCAGACCTGCTGCTGTGGAAGAAGAAGAACCAGAGCAGCAGTGCTCGGTTTTGCATGGCTGCTGCTGCGGTGTGGCGTGAGAGCACAAACAGAGGAAGGATGAAGCTGTGCGGTTGGTGGAAATGAAACCTGCTGATGCAAATTGGTGTGTTGGTCCGTGAAAATCAGCACTCGTGAGGCTGTGACGATGTGTGCTCATGCATGATGATGGAGGTGGACGATGAACACAAAAGGCAGCAGTTGCTGCTGCTGTTTTGGACGGAATCAAAACAGGGGAGAGGATTTAAATTGTTGGTTGAGCAGATAACAGGGGGAAGAAAGGAGAATAGAGCAACGGTACTCTGCTACTGTTATTGCTGCAGAGTGGTGCGTGTTCTGGTGGTGCTGCTATGGCCGTGTTTAGACAACGAAGAAGAAGACCAGCTGGGCTGGTTTTGCAGCTGTGGCTGCTCAAACGAAGAAGATGAACCAGAGACATGAGGCTCTATTTTATGATGTCCACCGCTGCTGCTGATACTGCAAGCTGCTACTGTTCACGTTGTTGGCTGAGGAACAAAGAAAGGAAGACCGAAATTCTGATCTTGTTGGCTGAAGATGATGAATGAAGAACAGAGGAAAACGAATGAATGAAAAAAGAGGGGAAGCTGGTGGGTACCGTGTATCTAATATGCAATCTGTTTTCTTAACGTTGCTGGCCGTGATGTATGAATTTAGGCATAAGAACAGGGGATGTTGTGATTCTCTGATTTGAGTATGGGGTGCTGCTGCAGATCGAGATGAACGGAGCTGATGAACGTGATGTGTGTGTGGTCAAATTTGGGTTGGTCGGTGCATGTTGAAGATGAAGCTGAATGGGATGAAGATGGTGTTGATGTTGCTGGTGTGATCGGGGTGAGTGATGAATGGAACCTTGCTACAACTGGAGCATGCTATTGTATGCGCGAAGAGGATACAGTGGCAATTACTGTTGTTGGCATCACTCGCGCGACGAAGACTTCGTGAGGTATATTTTAAATTTTTAATTTTTTTTGATAATAAGAAATTTATGTTGATAATTGTAGATGAGAAAGGAAAATGAAAATTACAAATTACCAATTAAATACAAATTGAAATTTAATTATAACAAGTACAAAAATAATTTAGAAAATTTATTTAATGATTTAAATTAAATAAATTCAATATGAGGTTAATTAGAAATTATTGAACATGAGGGTTAATTGATTTAATTTCATTAAATCAATTAGTCTTTTGAATTAGAATTGAAATATATATATATATAATTTTTTTTAATATTAGAAGTTTAAAACTTAAGAAATAAATTAGTTAAAAATATGAAAAATAAACTTAGGAATTGAAAATCTTTTAGAAGGAAAGAATAAAATTTTAGGCTTTGAAACTAGTGGTGTAACATTTAGAAGTCTTATTTTGTTCGTAATTAAATTAATTATGATATTAATACATCATTTAAATTGCGAAGATTCAGTTATTGGACATCTAATTTATGGAAAAGCTTGCAAGTGAACTATTAAGATTTAAAATTCAAATGAAAAGGATCCAATGAATTGAGGAATTATATTAATTGGAATATGCAAAATTTTAGAAATTAAGAGCAATCATAAATTAGTTGAAAGTTCATAATTTATTTAGAAGTTAATTAAACATGAGAACATTCTGAATAAGATTAAATATGAATTAAGAATTTAGAGAAATGCTATTTATCGTTGAATTTCAGATATCATAACTCTCGAGTGTCAAACATCTTGACGGAAAGCAAGGAAGCCTGAAGATCAGGAAACCAGGTGGGCGTGACTTCCTTGCTCACTTGTATTATACGGATTTAAGATTCAAAGCATTTGATTGAATAGTTCTAGGTTGTTAGAATTTTATTAGAAAGTTGATTGAAATTGTTTGACTTCTTTGAATGATGTGTATTGTGTGATAAACTGTTAATCCATGCATATTAGTTATGACATGATCTTTCATTTAGATTCACTAAATTATGGCATGCATGATTACGCAACTGTGTATCTAGATTCCATTGTTTATTTACGCACTTTATCATGTGAATTTGCTAGTATAGTTGGATTATACATTCTGGTAAATTGTATGATGCTTGATATAATTGAAATCATTTCTAAAACAAAAATAAGGCAATGGTTTATTAAGAATCCACGTACCGGTGCGATTGACGAGCCGCAAGGCGGATCGTAGGTATTCTCACCCTGAGCTACCTGCGATAGCTCGAAGTCTTTGAGAGACAGTACGAGTCTAGATAAGTACCTTCTCTTGGATTGTGATACTGAGATATGATTGATTTTAGATGGTACCACCTGAGGCCTCTACGATTATGATTGGATTGGATCACAGAGAATATTTAGAGGCATCTCAATCCTCTTCCGGTTTTGACTTCGACCAAAATTAAATGAATGTTTGAAACGCCTAATGTTTGAAAGTGTTTGTAATGTTTTGGATTGGATCTGTATAATGTATGTGATGTGTAGGTTCGATTCACTGGGCTTTCGAGCTCACCCATTATATTTTCAAGTATACTTGGACGTAGAGTTTACTTACTTACTTCAGAAGACCTGCACTCTGAATTGGACACCTCATGGGGAGGTCGTTCGGGATAGGTGACTTGGAAGTCATATTTTATATATTTTGCTGGATTGTTTAATGTATTTACATTAGTTTTAACTCTACCGTTTTGTCTTTAAATAATCCTACTTGTTTAACGAATTTGGGTTAACTAAATAGTTTTAAAAGTATTTCTGCTGCTTTACTTATAACTTATTTGAAAGAATTATCTTGATTTTCTATTTTGCACATGATGTCTTTATAGACTCTGACTTGAGAACTAAAGATTATGAATTGAACTTTGAAGAAAAAGATTTTGACAAAACGGAACCTATCGTAGCATCTCGATTTTCATCGGACAACGATCCACACGTGACATAACACGGGAACGGAGGTCCGGTCGAAAATTGGGTTGTTACAAAAGCTTTGCAATTTCAACAACGAGTGATATCAGAATAATTTAAAGATTCAAGTGCGAAAATAAGTAAACATCACGAAGAGTGATCATTGTATTATATACTATCTTGTTCAATAATAGACAGTGGACCATATATACATACACAAAAAAGACCAACCTCAAGAAAGGACCACAAAAGGAAAAGGGAGTCATTAAGGAACCAGACAATCACTACGTCTTTCCCTCTGTCAGCCACTAAATAACCTAAAATATTAGTAAAGTAGTGAGCCTAAAAGTCAACATGGCTTAGTGAGTAGTAAAATCAGCGTTTTACCCATAACCAACATCCCAAAATAGTGCATGTATGCATGAATAGTAAAATGATATAGTGTTCGAATGCATGACATAGTATAAAAGCAATTATAACCGGTGCAACAGTTATAGAAGAATATTTCAAACACATGTTAGTTAAAACTGTATCTAAGCCAGGGTCTTAAGTCAACAAACCCAACACTATGGTCATCGCTCAAGCGGGTCGTAAGTCAAGCGTACTGGCCACTCAAGCGGGTTATAAGCTAGGTGTATTCCTCAAATAGCCTAACCCCGCACTCGGTCCTCGAGTGTCGTCACTCGTGTGGGTCGAAAACTAGGCATATTAATCATATGCCCTAACCCCACGCTGAGACCTTAAGTCTAATCTCAATCACATTATGTACCCTGACCCCGTAGTCGGTCCTTGAGCCTATGGTTTCATTACCCGTGTTGTCGGGACCCCTTCCCTAGGATGAAGGGCGAACCGACCGGCACAGTATCCCAACAAACCCGCTCACAAGCCGAGCTTGCTAAGACACTGTTAAGCCTCAATCATACTACCTGCATTACACACTATCAAAGTAATCATAAGTAATGCAGAAGAATTAACATATGAACACCAATAAGAACTTCATATTTCCAAAACGGTCATTACACATATGTAGCAATGGGAGAGACTATTCATTATATACAGGCTATCCTCACCCCTATACATGGTTCTACCTCTCAAAACATAATAACAGGAAGGAAAATATAAGAAGTCCTACCCAAAAGAGTAAGAGAGGGCAGTCCTACGCAATGACCACTCCCTTGCCCTTATCCGCGGCTGAAGAACCTGAAATGTTAGAGTAGTGAGCCTAATTGTC
>JAJIYU010017794.1:0-11510 GCA_030144865.1 Tinospora cordifolia | reverse complement strand
TAGGTCGATTTGGTTTATTTTACGTGCAATTTTTAAAGTTTTAATATTTACAAAATAAATCAATTGATTTGTGAAACTTTCAAATCGGTATCAAATTGATTAAAGTAAAAATAATAATAACAATAAAAGAACAAATTGATTTGAATTATTTGTGCAAACTGAACCAAATGTCTACTCATGAGTTTATGTGTTGTATAATATTATATAATTATGTTGTATTTTATCAACATACGTATATTAATTTTTTCTATATCAATTTAGTTTCTGTTACTAGCGATTGAATCAATTGATTTATTAAACTTTCAAATCAGTATTAAATTAATTAAAGTAAAAAAAAAGAATAAATTGATTTTGATTATTTTTGTAAATTAAATCAAATGTCTACCATGAGTCTATGTGTTGTATAATATTATATAATTATATTGTAGGGGATCAAAATCTGTATGCTAATTTTTTCTAGGTCAATTTTGTTTGTTTTATTGGCCGATTTTTAAAACTTTAATATTTATAAATTAAATTAATTGATTTGTGAAATTTTCAAATCAGTATCAAATTGATTAAAGTAAAAAAAAAGTATGGAATAAATCGATTTGGATTATGTTTTTAAATTAAACCAGCGGTCTACCTATGAGTCTATGCGTCGTATAATATTATATAATTATGTTGTATTTCATCAAAATAAGTATAATAACTATTTTAGGACGATTTGGTTTATTTTACTATCAATTTTTAGAACTTTAATATTTATAAATTGAATAGATTGATTTGTGAAACTTTCAAATGGGTATTAAACTGATTAAAATAAAATAAAATAAAATAACATATCAATTTAGATTATTTTTACAAATTGGACTAAGTGTCCACCATGAGTGAAATGTTAGAACTTGTTATGAGAGTTTGTGAGTTATGGGGGAAGAGAGAATAAATAGTAGGTGATTTTAGAGAGAAGGAATCTTACATATTAAGAATTGCTGCTAAAATACCCAGTATTTATTTTGTGTCTACCCTATGAGTTAAAATTTTAGAATAAGTTAGGAGAGGAGGGGATGACGGGTGGAGAAAGAGTAAATATTGGTGGGGGATTTTAGCATTGAAATCTTAATAACTGCGGCGGCGGTAGATCATTTAATTTACCGTATATTGTAGAAAAAGAAATAATAATGTGAAAATAAAAGATTAATAATAATAATAAGAGAAGCACAGAAATTATTAAAATTAAAGCAAACCTATGTTCTTCGTCAGTCCAAGGAACTCCTTTCCTCCGAAAACGTCGCGGCCCTTCTTTGCCCTTCTTCTTCTTCTCCTTCTTCTTCTTCTTCTTATCCTGCTTCAAGCTCTCATCATCATCGTCATCATCATCGTCGTCATCATCAACAAGATCAATAACATCTATGTCATCATCATCAGCATCGTCATCCGCAATCTTGCTGTCCAGATACTCGGGAATCGGACAACGACCAGACTCGATGGTGTCAATGTCCTCCACCAACATGCGATAGTGTTTTTCTATCTGATCAATGGTCTTCCCGGGAACCCTCGACGCGATTTTAGCGAACAGTTCCGACGAGTTGATCTTGTCGCTGAACTCAGCAATGGCGTTCTCGAATTGCTTGTCTTCGTCCCGAGTCCACTCATCAGTGGTGAGCTCTTGGGAGATCTGATGATGAAGAGGATCATCAGAAGAAGGCAGTAGTAACAAGTCATCGTCGTCAAGGATGAACATAGAGTCATAGGACGGTGACAAAGGAATGTCCAGAAAAGAAGATACAAAGGAATCTTCGTCTATCATCTTCGTGTATGTAAATGGATTGATCCAACGGCAGAACTGCTTGGGTCAAGTACGAGGACACAAGAAGAAGAAGAATATGATGATGATGAGGAGGAGGAGGAGGAGGAGAACGACGACGAAGAACAAACAATATATATTACAAAATTAAGAGAAACCCATAGATAATTCTTCCGAAATTAAGCTTCTTTCAGAAGAAGAACCAACCTATTTCAGTGATGAAGATCATCTGAGCAGCTAATTCTCCATTTTTCGCTGTGAATGAGAGCTCTCCTCACTGCCTATTCGGCTGGGCATTTATAGTGGACGAGAAGAGAGAGCGAGCAAATTACCAGTACTACCCCTGCAAGGAGTTTGAATGGCGAAGTTACGTTTCTTTTATTACAAAATTAAGTTGATAATATTCTTTTTAACTTGACCATAAAGGACATCTAAAATAACCTTTTGCTTAAAAGGTTGCATATCCAAGATATAGATATCGAAGGTATAACTTACTATAAACTTTTGATAATTCTCCTCTATTTCACTAACTTTACAATATAATAAGAGGCTAATTGTGACATGCATATTATAATATATGAATATATGGTTACTTTTTTATTTTTAAAAATTAAATTGTGGGAAAGGTTGTTAAGGGCAACTAATATAATTGTGTATTCTTAGAAATTCATAATGTTGATTCCAAGATTGTCTAAAAATAAGAGCTATTATTTTAAAAATATAATTTAATGCGACTTCTAAATCGCGCGGCCCTATTATTATAACTCATTTGTCGTCTTTTGTTTTCTACCAAGTACGTGTAGTTTCTTTTAATTGATCAAACGCGAAAACTCTTTAGTATATTTATGATAAAAGCGTTCGACAATAAAAAACAAAATTGAATCATATCAAAAATTTTAAATGTTTGGTCAGTCGTCAGATGTCAGACGCACAACATTCGTCTAATAATTGTTGTAATAAAATAACAAATGTTCGAAAATTTATTGTTTGATGTACAATCGCTTAATTGCATATCAAGAATTTTTTTTCTTTTTGACATTTTTCTATATTAGCTATTTGGTTTATATATTTTATGTAAGCCTTTGTTGAGAAAAAATATAATAATTTTAAAATCATTTTCTTCTATTTCTTGGCTAGAGCATTATAATTCCAAATTACAACACTTATAAGAAAAAAGAGAGAGATAGAATTGTAGTAAATTTAAAGCAAAAGAAGAAAGCTTGAATTTTCATGAAAAAGAAAAATAAACAAAATGTAAAATGATGCATTTTTTTTTTGTCCAATATAGTAATATACACTTGCTTAAGCGTTACAGGGCATGATTGGGAAAACAATCTTGGAGAAGGGTAAAATGGAACAATAAAATTAACTCTTTAAAGCAACAGCGTAGACTCTCGCTCTGTTGGCAGCTGAGAATCCCATTGAAAATGACGACTGACTACAAAAGTGCTCAGAGACAAAAATAGCCCTCTTATTGTGACACGTCAACAAACTCCGAGCGACACAATTCTGGCACTCCCAGTAAGCGACTAACCGCCCCCGCACCACTAACAGTGGATAACGATCTCACGCACCCGTGCACCACCTTGTTAAACAGCGTCCAATATTATCCACAGTCAAACTGTAGATCAAAACCGTTTACAGGTTAAATCTGCAATTGCGACACTCTGATCTGTACTAGATTTACCACTGGAGCCAAACAGCCTACGCTGAGCGAGTGACGTCAGAATTTGACACGTAACGGGAGATTCAGACGCGCGCGCCATTCGTTACTTTAAAAAAGGTCCGACTATGAGGGGAGAGAGAGAGAGCTCCAAAAACGTGAGAGGCGGGAGTGAGTGTGAACTGCACGTGTGCGTAACGCCCTAACAAGGCCATTATTACTAGCTTTTCAGCAAGAGTTTGCCAAATTTTGGGATTTTTTTAACTTTTCCGCTGACTCAGTTGACTTATAGGGTTTGTCGCTATCCGGTGTTTTTCGAGTGTTGTTTAAACTAAACAACTCCCCGCTTTGATTGTACGCCACGTAACACTCGGAGAGAGTAGTTCATCTGGTACTCAAGACGGGCGTTTAGCTAAAAAGCTTCAGGTTGGTTTCCCGGGCCGTCTATAATGAGAGTAGTTTGGACAAGTTTCCTGCCTTCGTTTCAACGTGTAAAATGCTGACTCAGCAGCCAGACAAGTATCCTTCTTCCAGAAAGTCAGTGGGAATCATAAGGTACGGGTGTGCACGCCCTAAATTTGTGCATTATTTTGGTAAAATCTTACTTAACTAATAATAATTCAACTATTTAAAACAACTCTATTCTTAGTAATTTAGTTGAGATTAAAATAAAAATAATTATTTTTAATTAAAAAATTTACATTGAAAAATAAAACTTGATTTTGCAAATTGGTCAAACTAGTTTTGCAAAACTGATTTCATTTTTTCAATGAAGAAAGAGGTTGACAGAGGGTTTATTTTTAATACAATAGCCAAACATGAAAAATAAAATTAAAATAATCATATTTCATCTTATATCGGGTGCCACACATTACTAGAAGATATACTTGTTATGAGATTAAATGAGATAAGACTAATTTTAGTCTCAATCACTCATATATTTAGTGGTTTAAATATGATAAAAGAAAACTCCATCATTTTTTTATCCATTATAATGGGATAAAATATTGACATAAATCCAAATTGGTAGAATTAATAAATTCTGTATGTTGTAATTTTAATTTTTCAATCTTATCCAACTATATATATAACCCTTTATTTATTATTATTATTTTTTACACCAAACATGCTCTAATGGTAAAATCATGATCAACAAACATCATAAAGCGCGCACGCACACATACACGCACATATATAAACTTAATTTATGTACAAAAAAATTAAAGAAAATTGATGTATTTAATAGAATTAAAAATAATTAGTAAAGTTATTAGTAAAACACGATTCATTTTATGGGGGCATGAAACACATGTAGAGAATCTTGAACAACATGTGATGATAAAAAAATCTTGAACAACATTTAAAATAGGATCTTCAACAAGAAAAATAATAAAAACCAACTTAGTGTCACTTGTTATTAAAATTGTCTAAATAATACTTTTGTGTTTTAAAAAGGACAATTCTAAATTTTTATAATTACTTGATTTTCTTTATCAGGCATATATTGTTGGTATAAGTTTTGATCAATACCAAAAGAAATAAATATGTTAGAAAAATGTTGCAGGTATATATAAACTTCTCCAGTGTGATAAGTGTACTTTTCTTTCTTTTAAAGTATATAGTTTAAATTATGATTTTTAAATTCTAATAAAAATAGTGAAAGATAAAAAAAATTACAATAATACTTCAACTACAAGACATAGAGGGTTCATTTGCTATGTAGGTCCAGGATGACGTATACTTACTTTTACGATATTTGATCGGTGAGGATAAAAGTAAAGTAATTCTATATGTTTGGTGGTGCGTTTGAAAATAAAATGAAAGTATTTATTTTCAATTACAAAAAATAAAAAAGATGCGTAGAAAATTATAAAACACGTTTTATAAATCTAAATAATTCCTTTTGAGAGAAAAAAATATAACATAAGAAAATCTCACTACTTTAGATGGGATTATATTAACTTATTATTGCAAGATAAAGTGGTAAACCAAAGATGAGAATAGGATATTTCATCCTATTAGGGTGCCAAATTCTCCTAAAGAATATTTGGTTTGGTGCATTAAATTAGATGAGATAAGATTAATTTTAATCTCAATTTTATGTTTGAAAAATTGTCAGCTAGGATTAAATAAATACAAAAAATTAGTCTTCATTTTTATCACATTGTTGTGAGACAAAATAGTAATATCAAAAATAGGAGAATTATTTTTTTTTTGTCCATTACAATGAGTTTTGTATACATTTTTTTTTTATTTTTAAGTTGTGTAATCTTGTTTTGTTAGTTTAACCTAATTAAAATAATCTTATCTTACCCTATGTATCAAATGCATCTAGATAAAAAAATACAAAGGTATATATATATAGTAGGAATTGTCATATTTAAAATGTCTTCATAAAAACTAATGTATGTACAAACAAAGGCTAAAGAAAATCAATAGCTTTTTTTTTTTTTTAAATTTAGAAGTAGTAAAATAATACTTTATAATCATTTTTAATCTGAATTAAGATATTTCTCTTGATACTCTTACCAAAAGATAGTATGATTCACAAAAATAATGAAATATTAATAAGACTTTTATCAATAAATAATACTAAAAGTTATATCATGTGTAAAACAAGCATACATAGAAGAGGAAATCTTGAACAACATGTAATAGAAAATCTTCAACAAGGTATAAGAATAAACTTTTAGTGACAATTGTCATAAGATTTGTCAAAATAATACTCTTTAGTTTAAATAATATTGACAATACTAATTGTTAATATTTGTTTATCTCTACTTGATATGTATTATCCATGCAAATGTAAACCAATATTAGAAGAGATGATGAGAAAAATGAGGTGAAGAAATTTTGTTGATTTGTGTAAATCTTGCATGTTGATTTGTGTAAATCTTGATGTGCAAAAATGACATGATAATGAGAAACCAAGGAAAAAAGGCTATCATGGGCAACATTGCCAATGTGGCTCCAATAAAATATTTTTTTTTGATATCTAAGTTAAAAAATAAAAATAAAAAATAAAACTTGTTGAAGTACATAATGTTAAAATGTATTGGTAAGAGTTAGCACATCTTGCCTCGTCGAAGTAATGGGCTATTTATAAAGAATTCTAAGGTGATATTTGTTAAGACCTTCAACCTTTACAAAAATATAAAGGTAATAAAAAAAAACATTTTTGAGATATTCTAAAAAAAATCAAGCTCTAGTTGAAATAAAGGTATATAACCTCAATAAGAAAAAGTAAAAAAATAAATAAATAAATAAATGGAGCTTCAACCTTTAGTACAATTAAAGGTTAAAGTTGAAATGAAAGTATTGGAGATTTTGTAGAGTAATTGAGCACTGTGTTTTAAGTCTTTGGCTTTGTAAAAGTGTTTGAAGTTAGAACATAGATATCGTATTAGTCTTTTAATAAGCCTCATAATTAAATTGTACAAGTAGTATGTGTGCTTAACTTGCATTTGCCATGTTGACCATGAGGCATCCAACTAAGCCCACGGAGCTAAATTGTCAATTTTCTTGGTAATTGATGGTGACAGTCATTTCTAATTATGAAAACTTGCCTAGACCATTAGCTTTCCAATTGGGTTTCATGTTATCTATTTTGGGTTTTCTCTGTCTTGCTCAACATATTAGTTCTTATAGTCCAATATTTACCTCTCCAACCTTCATGTTACCTAGGTCAAAAGAAGACAGTAGATGTCGAGCTAAAGCTTTTTGCCAACTTGGATAGACTATCGTATGTAAGTAGAACCCTAAGATCTATAATTTCATTGTTCTAGGACTGGCTCACTATGTAAACCTTCTAGTTCTACATTTCCTTCTCAGATCTATTGTGCACAATGGAAGCAGAAACAAACCAAACAAATATATACATAGTAATTTATAACAATTTCAAAGAACACAAACAAATCCACTAGTAAGAAAACACATATCTATGTTAACTACCAAAAATTGTAATTTATATTAACTATTATAGAATTGAAAAAATTGACTAAGTTAAAATTATAATTTATGTTAACTATTAAATGTTCTTCTTATCTAGTTACAAAAATAAATTTTAATAATCAAATTATATAATTTTAGTGTCTTATTTAAAATAATAATTATTATTATAAATTAAATTCCTAAATTAATTAAACCAAATTAAGTGAATTTGTTTGGTTTAATTTAAGAAGGAACTTGAAAATAAAAAACTTGAAAGGATTTTATTATTTATAAAAAGCAATTTATATTCTTAAGAAAATACAAATAAACAATTTTTGAGATTTTTTTTTCTAAACAAAATAAACTTTTACTTAATTATAAAAAACATTGATAGTAACTAAACCAAGCCCTTGGTTTAAAGCATAATGTCATACTAAAGTTGTATCAATCACACCCCTATCTAAAGGATTATGTAGAGTTGGTTAAAACGAATTGCATGTAGCACAATGGAAGTAGAAGTAACAACACCGTGCACTTTTCTTTTTTGTGCAATATTTTACTAAAATCTAATATAATTAATTAGTAATTCAACCATTAAAAAAGATAGAAGGGTACACTTGGCTGTTAGAAAATTTGCAATTTTTTTTTGAAAATTATATTTCTCATTTTCAGAACCAACTCGAAAAGTTATTCGTATCATTTAAGTTTGACTAATTTCTTTTGCAAACAATTTTAAAAAATGTGTCAAACGTTGCATAAAATTTTATTGTTATGCTTTAAATCTACAATAATGCATAAAATTTGTCCGACACAACTTCAACATATGGCCTGTAAAATAATTGTCAATGCTACGCTATCTCACCAATGTTGCCATTGGCTAAATTTTTCCCTGTCACATTTAGTCTAAGTGAGAAAACTAATTTCTCAATCTCTATGTTTTAATGGTAACTTTCTTTTGAAGGAAGATGTAAAAGAGGTCTTCTCATAATAGTTTTTTTTTTTTACATTTAAATTTTAAGTAATTATAACTTTTTAAATGAATAATCAGCAGTTGTTTAGTCTGATGATTCATCTGGAAAGATTATATTCACTATTAAAAAAACAAATAAAAAGTGTATCTTGAGTGCCACACATTACTAGAATGTATATTTGTTACAAAAGATTAGATGAGGTACGAATTTTAGTCTCACTCATATATTTGGTGACTAAGTAAGACATGATATTACAAAAAAAAAAAAAGGAAAAAAAAACTGTATCATTATTTTTATCTTATTATGATGGGATAAAACAGTGTATATACATATCCAAAATGTTGGAATTATTACAATAAATTTTGTATTTTGTATAATTTTTAATCTTATCCCAATATATAAACTTAATTTTAAATTGAATTTATGTACAAAAAATTAAAGAAAATTGATATTTTCAATAAAATACATAGAAGCAATAAAAAAGCTTTTACTTATTTGGAAGGATAGACAAACAAGTTCTCCTCCATAGAAACTAGATTTTGATAGAAACCAGTAAAGCAAACCAACATTGCAATTTCAATATATCTGTTGTGGTACTATTATCAAAAGATTATCCATCCATAAAAATAATGAAATGCTGGTAAGACTTTTACTAATAATTAGTAAAGTTATGAGTGAAACACATACATTTTTTGGGGTATAAAACATAGGTACATGTAATAGAAAATCTTGAACAGCATGTAACATAAAATCTTCAACAAGAGAAATAATCAAAGGTAAGTTAGCTCCACTTGTTATTAAAATTCTCTAAATAATGTTTTTAAGTTTTAAATATGACAATTTTAAATTTGTATTATTCAATTTCCTTGACTTGATATATACTATTAATATAAGTTTTGATCAATATCATAAGAAATAAATAGGTGGGAAAGATGTTATAGGACATGTAAACTTCGTTAGCCAATGATGAAACATGATAAGAATAATTTCTTTCTTTTAAAGTATATAATTCAAATTATGATTTTTAAATTTTAATAAAAATAATGAATGATAAAAAATATTTTTTGCCATAATACTTCAAATATAAGACATAGAGAGTTTATCTACCATGCAAGATGAGACATACTTGCTTTTATGAGATTTGATAGGAGACCGAAAAACTAGAATACTTCTATATGTTTGGTGATGTGTTTGAGAATAAATTGAAAATAACTATTTTTCAATCATATGAAAATAAAAATACGCATAGAAAACCTGTTTTATAAATTTGAATAATTAATTCCTTTTGAAGAAATATAGCATAAAAGAATCTCACTACTTTAGATGGGATTGAATTGACTTATAATTGTAAGACGAAGAGGTAGCTTGAGATTTACTTATAAGCTTATAATTAAAGATGAGAACAAGATACATATCCTACGCAGGGTGCCAAATCCTCAAGAATATTTCATTTAGTGTATGAAATTAGATGGAATAAGACTAATTTTAGTCTCAATTTTATGTTTAATTGTCAACTAGGATTAAATGAAAAATAGTACGTCCTCATTTTTGTCATATTGTTATGGGATAAAATACTAATATAAAAAATAGAAGAATTATTTTGTCTATTGCAATGGGTTTTGCATACGTTTTTAAGTTTGTTTTCTAATATTGTATTTATTAGCGTAAATTAATAAAAATAATCATATCTTATTCTACATATTAAATGTATCTAGATAAAAACACAAAGGTACTTATATAGGAGGAATTGTCATGTTTAAAATGTCTTTTATAAAAACCAATGTATGTACAAACAAGGGCTAAGGAAAATCAGTATTTTTTTCAAAAAAAAAAACAAATTCAAAAGTAGTAAAATAATACTTCATAATCATTTTTATTAATCTTAATTAAGATGTTTCTATTGATACTTTTATCAAAAGATAGTACGAATCACAAAAATAATGAAATGTTACTAAAGGCTTGTTTGATAAATCTACTTCTTAAATATTTAGTACTTATTTGTTAAAACTTTTTACAATAGACTTTTATCAATAAATAGTACTAAAGGTTATCATGTGTAAAAGAAGCCTACATACAAGAGGGAAACTTGAACATGTAATAGGAAATCTTGAATTTTAGTGACGATTGTCGTAGTAATACTTTTTAATTTAATTAATATTGACAATGCTAATTAGTAATATTTTTTTTAATCTCTACTTGATATATATTGTCTATGAAAATGTAAACCAACATTAGAAGAGATGATGAGGTGAAGACAATTTTGTTAATTTGTATAAATTTTTTTTGACGGTCAAAAATGACTTGATGATGAGAAACAAACAAAGAAAGGCTATAATGAGCAACATTGCCAATATGGTTCCAAATTTTTTTTTTTTTTTTGGATACCTGGGACTTGTAGAAGTAAATGGTGTTGAAATAAGTTGGTAAGAATCAACATATCTTGTTTCAATGAAGTAATGACCAATCTATTAAGAAATCTAAGGTATTGTTTGGTAATTCTACGTTCAACATTTACAAAAATTAGAGGGTAATAAAGTTTTTTGAGATTATTTTAAAGATTTTTAAAGCTTTAATTAGAATGAAAATATATATAAGTTCAATAAAAAAGTAAAAAAAAAAAAACTTGTTTAAGTGGTTCAGGTTTGTAAAAGTATTGAAGTCGAATGTGAAAATTTTATTAGTCTTTTGATAAGCCTTAGTAATTAAGTTGGACAGCTTTTGCACACTTAATTAGCTTCCCATTTGCCAAGTTGACCATGAGTCATCCAACTAAGCATGCCTAGCTAAATTGTTAATTTTCTTGGTGATTGTCATTTCTAATTATGAAAATTTGCCCTAGCCATTACCATTCCAATTGGGTTTCATGTTATCCTTCGTGTGTTTCCTCTATCTGGCTTAACATATTTGTTCTTATGGTTCAACATTTACCTCCCCAATGTTTACTTAGGTCAAAAGATGACACTAGGTGTCGGGACCCCTTCCCTAGGCCAAAGGGCAACCCGACCGGCACGGCGGCTCAATGATCTGACTCATCGAGTCGAGTCTTCCTAGCCGCCGTTAAGCCTGTCCAACCTCGACATCCATGCCACATCAGAGTAATCTAAACATCCATTTAATTTAAGTGCAAAAGTAAACGATACATTACATGTTATCATGTTCC
>JAJIYU010017793.1:0-11510 GCA_030144865.1 Tinospora cordifolia | reverse complement strand
AAATGTTGGATTATGCTAAGTGGTGGAAATTTCTATGTTGCAGGCTTGACTGCTTTGGTTTCCCTAAACATTTCAAATTCAAGGATAGCATTGGCTTCGTTAAATGCTGAGCTTCACAAGAACATGTCAAAGATGGCAGAGGCAAAAACTACTGTTGTAGCAGTAGCAAAAGCAGTACTGTCAACAAAGTCATCAGCGGCAGCAGCAATAGAAGATCATTAGATGAAGATGCAGAGAAGAGAGTTTATAGTGAGAATGGACAAGACAACATCGCTGGCTCAGTTGTTGAGTTTTGGAGAGAAGGAATTGAGTTATATTGAACAGATTTCAATTTATTTACTAATTTAACTATTTGTGTATATTCTGGTATTTTTGTAAAAGTAAAACTTATGTGTATTCTTATTGTTATCAACATGTAAATTTTTAAAAAAGAAATTTGTTCATTTTATAGCTTGTTTTTTGTTATTGAAGCAACTAATTAACAATAAATATTATTGTTAATGACATAATTTAGCAACAAAAAATATTGTTGTTAAAATATAAAATTTTGTTGCTAAAATTTTAATTTTGTAACAAATTAATTTGTTGCTAAAATCAACTTTTAGCAACGGAATAAATTGTGGCTATAGATGTGTTTTAGCAACAAAATATTTTTGTTGCTAAACAAGTTATTAGCAACGAATCAATTATTTGTTGCTAATTAACTACGGTCACGCACTATTAGCAACAAAATTTTTTTATTGCTAAAAAGTTTTAGCGACAAAAAATTAGTTTTTAGCAACAAATATTTTTGTTGCTAAAAACCGAGTTTGTTGTAGTGCAAGATAGTAAATTTCTTAGTAAATTTTGAAAGTCATTACAGAGTACGATGGGTCCTCAGTTGAAAAGATCAATAGTCTTTCACCCACAAACATATGGTCAAACGAATGTAGTGAATAGAACCATTATTCAATTGTTATGTAGAGTTAATTAGCAAAGACCTTGAAGTTGAGATGAACATCTTTCTTATATGCAATAATGTTACAATAGTGCTTTATATGAAAGTTTCCTTTTGAGGTTTGTTATAGTTTTCTTCCATATTCACTATTTGATTACGTATTTTCTACTTATTTACCTAGCCATGGTAATAACTCAAAAAAAAAAAAAAAATATATATATATATATATATATATATATATATATATAGATGCAAACAAAATTCATTAAGTGAATCCAGCAAATTCATCTTTAAGGTTCATGATAATTTGTAGAAAGCATAGCAGAAGTATAATGAGTGTCACGACAAACATTGTATTGTACACCTTCTAAGTTGATGAGTTGGCAAGTCTCTACATCAGAAAAGCTCATCCACAAGGGCCGATAACCATAAGTTAAAGTCATTAGAATATGGTTCATGCAAAATTTTCGAGCAAGATGGTACAAATTCTTTTAAATTGGACTTGTCAAGCTATTTGTAGATGTATTATGTTGGCAATTAAGAGAACTTGAAGCTGTTTGAGCCATCTTTACTTGATGAACATGGCGAGTCACAAATTTCCCAACTGTACGTGATATGGTATGGAGCCAAATAGTTGATGAAGACTTGGTTTTGAGCAATAAGACTCGGAGGACCAAGTAAAGTGGACATAAATGTTAAAAGGGGCATTATTTTAATCGTATGAACTGTTACTCCATTAAGCAGTTGCAGGAAAAAAACTTTCAATTGCTTAGTTGATAATTTTGCAAGACCAAAGGCCTCCTTATGGGGAAGGTTTATTCTGCTATAAATCATGGGAGGTTTTTTTTTTTTTTAAAGAGAGAGAGAGAGAGAGAGAGAGAGAGAGAGAGAGAGAGAGGTAAAAATAGAAAAGAAAAAAAAAAAAAAGAAAATGGATGAGTACTTACTCCCTCTCTTGAAGATAGCTACAATATTATCTCTACTACTTTCTATTACATTCCAACTTTACCACTTTATAATGACTTTTATTTCTTGTTATAATTTTTCATAATTATCTTAACTAATTCATAATTTAAGAAAAAGACTATTTTTTCTATAAATAATGTGGGTCGAGAGAAATGAAAGCATTAGAAAAAATTCAGAAAAGATTGTAGAAAACATTAGAAAATAAGAGGAAGATCTGTCAGGAGAGGATCTACAATACCAAGTCACTCTACCGAATTCAGTAAAACTTGTAAAAATATTGCTTTTCCATTGTAAATTTCTTTATACTCTACTAAATGATAGATGTTTCCTGATTTGGGTTTTACCATATTAAAAAAAATAATATGTCTTGTGTTCTTTTAATTTACTACTTATTTTAATTTCTACAGCATTATCTACTTTTTGTGATTATTATTACCTATTGTTAGAATCATTATAAAAATCTAAGTTGAAAATTTACCCTGCGCGGTGCTCATTCCAAGGGTCTTTGTTTATTTTATTTTTTTTGTATTACTGTCTTTTTTAATAAGACAAAAAGAAAATATGGGTCCTTTCGGTTTGACTATACCTACATTAACAAGATCTAAGCAAAAGCTGAAAGCCCAATATACAATTAGCCATTGAGCCCACTTTTTGCCATAAAAATTTTGAAAAAATCTAATATCTACACCATCTGGAGTCTCATCCAAACCTCCAACTTTGTGCCATAATCCAACTAGACACTCTGTAGAGCCAACACCCTATTGATTTGTTGCGTCAATTTTTTTATTAGTCTCCCACCTTTTTTTTTTTCAAAAAGCTTCGTCGCGTACACATCAAATTAAAGTGAGGATTCACAAGATTTTTCATTTTTTTCTTGAGTCTATTTGGATTCTTCTGCAGCACTCGAATGAAAAGTAAATTCACTTATTAATTATTTCATTATCTTTGTTTTGTTGATTTTTATTTTTGTACACATGAATATATAGTTGTAAATTGCTTTTGAATTAAAATATTTTTTTTGGTTGGTAGATCATATTTGTGAGCTTTCAAACATATATTTAGAAATTTTATAAGAAAAAGTAGTTAACAATACTTTTTAATGCGGAGTTTTTAACAAACGGTGTACCAAATTAAATAGTTTTGTCAGGGTAAAGAAATCTAATTTATCTAAAAAAAAGTCCTATATTTAGATACATTTTTCATTGATATTTGAAAGTCTAATAATGACAAAATATTAGTTAATACTTTTAACTTTTTTTAATTAAAGAAATATGTTGTCATTGATAATCATGACAAGTTGCATGTTTTTCATTTTTTTTATTTAGGTTAAACAGTGCTTCCTTGCTATATAAATAGGTTTTAAATTAAAAGAAAATGATTGAAACTAAAGGTTGTGAAAATAAGCATTGCAACTAACAAATTTATGTATTAATTTTAAATAAAAAATAGTGCACTATATATGCTATCTTGGTAAGCTAAATAAGAAGAAAATTCAAATTAAAAGGGGTAGAGAAATGGACAATAGTGCTTTCTGACGCATTGACATTAATGGGTAGGAAAGGGGCTTATCCGTTATATATCACTCACCAAGTCAAGCTTCACTAACTTTTTGGGGTCATCATGAAAAGGGTGAGGGCACTGCCCTTCTACTAATAGGACCCTTTTTGTTCTTTTTGTAGTTTTCTCCCACTAGCGAAGAAAGAAGGCATCCTTTGCATCGGTAAGAGGTCACTGTTTTTGGTTGCATTGGCCCATCACTTGGGTTGGGCTCCTGACTACTCTCCTGCTCCTACCGACCATAAAACCTTCCTCAATCTTCTCCATTTATTATTTCTTGTCATCATGCTGCCCACACTATGTATACTCTCCCTACATAACATTAATCATTCATGTACATTTAATTTTCTTAATATTATATGTTCAAATCAATGGGTACATATAAGTATATTTTGATTTTTATGTGACAAGCATTGCATTTTATTTTTATGACTCATATATTTGGATTTTTAAATTTTATTTGAGAAAGAACTAAAATAGATGAGATACATATTCTATCTTATCATGGCCCAATCATTAAGCTTATCGTTCCACGATTGTTTCTTCACGCTCTCCGAAAAAATCACTACCTTTAATTATTATTGTGGTACCAAAAATATATGACTACTATATCTTTTATTCCTATTAGTATAAATATAATAATTAACTTTAAATATTTTTGCTGTCAGTATATTCTATGCAATCTAGCTAACTAAATGTTACGAATATTATGTTGATAACAATATGTAGTATGTATAAGAAAAAAATTATTTTGTTTGAGAATAGAAAAAAAAAATTAATATTAAAGAAAGAGTATAAAAAATTTAAAATGATGAGACATAAGCTTGAAAATAAAACAAGATAGGGGAGCAAATCATGTATGTTTTTTCATATATTTGTTGATTATTTGTTTATAATGATGTATTTTTTGCTATGGAAGCAAATCGTGTATTTGTTGAAAGTACTTTCCAAACATACCTAGACCGCCAAATATGATGTATCAATTAGTTAGATAATGATATAAAGACTTGTGTCAAAGTTGGTGACCTTGAGGTGACATAAAGAAGAATCTATCTTTATCGAATAGGAAGAGTTTCAAACATGTGGTTACGACAATTGCTCAACCAGCTAGCTAGCTTCCTACCCTACTTTATTTTACAAGATTTCTTCTTCTTCCTTTCGCAAAGTTTTATTTTTGATGGGAAACAAACGTGACAATTGTTAATTTGATAGTTAATTTGACATAAACTATATATTAAATGAGGAATAATCTTATGAATGAAAATAACAATCTTAATGTTCGTCAAATATAAATACATGAAAATCTTTAAGATTCTTGCTCTCGCATTCATATTTAACCCTTAGGTATCTCTTGTAATATTTTTGTCGAGATAGAACTAGTCCAAAGTTTGGATATTGCAGCTACTTGATTTCACGTCAACAATATACTATATCCTAGCTTACAAGATCATTTTGAGCCAAAAAAAAAAAATCATTTTTACTAGCAGCTCTTTGATTGTTTTATAAATCCTAAGTGAAATTGCAATTAATTGAAGTTTCATTCATGAAAAGTATGAAATGGAATGAATTTATTTTACTATATATACTCTAACACTTGGATGGATATCCTGTAAAATAGTATCTTTAATGTTGTTGGAAAAAAAAAAAACACAACTCTGGGAGGTAGCAATGGAACCACTGAAATCATAATGAGAAGAAAATAAAGCCACAGTTTGTTCATTCCTACAAAACGAAGCCAATAGCATGAGTTTTGTAAAAGGTGGTGAAACTTAAATTTTAGGTTATGTCTTTCCTACCAAACCATATTTAACAGTTGATTTGTTTAAATTGTTTCATTTATTGTATTATGCTTCGTATATAGAAATGGGAAAAGGAAGAGAAGAGACTTTATTATCTAATCAATATACTTCTCACATTTGACCAACAAGATTGTCTAAGAGACAACACTCACTCTAATCCAATTCGTCAACGCCATAAAGGATGCAGATCAAGAGAATTTTGAACAAGAACAAGTAGATGAAATTACTACAAATTGTGTGTGTGAAGATAGTACATATACAAGACATTTTTTGATAGAGGAGGATGATGGTTTTCCTCGTCTTAGAGGCTCAACTAGCATCAAGAAACACATTATTACATTTATTTGGCAAAATATAGTAAGAAATTATTTTTCTACTTTAATGGATGCATTCGTGATGAGGTGTATGTGAACATTAGAAATTGCATTTGATCATTGTTTGTTTTGTGTGGACAAAAAGGTGAATTATTTTATATAAATTATAACACTAAATTCTATGACAAGAGTGATTTCAATTATACATCATCCTGAGAAAGTAAGATTTAATGATATAATTGAGGCATCTGGTTTAGTACTGCTCATTAACTACATCCTTTTTGCTAACAAAATTCCTGTATATTCATTTGTAAAGCGGTGGCAACCGAAAACAAATACAGTGACGTTAATGTACCACCGAAGATCTTAGTTTTCGCAAAACAGTGACAACTCTTTTAAGGGATAATAAAGAAGCACACTCCTTACTCATTAAGTGTTAAAATCTTGTACGCCAAAACTTTATGATGAGTTAAGAACTGTAAAAGGGCAATATGTGCACCTGAGCTAGTTGATTAATCTTTTGGTAAAGCTAGGGGATCGAGACGTCATTCCTTACCCTTTAGGGGATTGCAAAGTGAAGGCATTTTTGCGCTATTTTTAAGGATGAACGTTGGTCATTAACAAGTTGGGCAGACATGACTCTATTGCTTATCTTAGTTTGTTTATGGATCCATATGCATGCCGTTCCCTCCTAGGGGCATTGTATGTTTAGTATTGTTGTATTGATAGTTGTGGTTTGCCACTAGGCATGAAGTTTTTGAAATTGCACGATACCTATCCTAGCTTAAGCAACAATCTTCCTAAATATGTAATTTGATTGATATTACTTCCACCATAATGTCTATTATATGTACCCATGTTTTCTTAGGCAAGGTGTTATGAGCATTTCCCTTTGGTTTGTTCATATTCCAAATCTTCTTATACAAATGATCTTTCTCGAGCTCACAAAAGGATCCAAAAGCATGAAATTAATTAAGTTGGGAGACCACCGTATATTCATTTTGCGTGAGGCACTCGATGAACTAACCCTTTAAGAGGTAATATAATTTGAATTTCATTACTTAATAAATTAATAGGCTTTAGAGTAGTTGAAGAATATAGTCATATTATGTTGCATATTATTTGCATTGCTAAGGATCCCTATGCATGTCTACAAAGTTCAAACTCAAACTTTTTTTGGGGGGGGGGGGGGGTACTGGATGCATCAAGAGCATGGATCTTGTCAAGCTTTATCATATCCAAACAGGATTCCCAGCAATTGGGTTATGTGCAAGCAATTCCAATGATATCCTTCCATTTATTATATTCAGTGATAATTGTGAGTGTCACATAATAATTGTAAGTGTCGCACAATGTATCCAAAGTTCACTCATCATCTTGTCCAACTGCTTTTAAAGAGGGACATTCACACTTCTTCATCTTTGATGCCACTCCATTTCTTCATCATTGTTTTCTTCACATTTGAAAATTTCTATTGCTTGCCCAAATCTCTCCCATGCGAAGATAATTTTAGGATTCTCACCATTCTTTTAGCCTGCATCATAATTTTTAATAATAATAACCAAACTCATAAAATTAACTCTTTCTATCTTGATTGGATGTTGAGAGTAAAATGTTTATTATGATTCACTATAATGTTCATTGACACCCTTTTCGCAAAGTCGAAGGAAGATATCAAAACCCAATCACCCTTTAAAGATGGGTTAGAAAGGAAGATTTCACAAAAACTTGTACCACTCAAATTCTAAAAATTGCAAAATGATAACGAATATAAAACCCTTAAGAAATTAAACCCAAGTCAGAGTTATTTCAAGTGAAAACAAGCATCAAAACAATCAAAGAATATTAATTAGAATAGGATGAAACAATGTAGGACTTACATTTTTTGTGCCCATGGGTAAGGTGACATTTTCTTTGTTTTGTCATATGTGTTAGGGTTGATAGTGAAATACAAGACATTTTGCTAAATTCATTGAAAGATACTCTAACAAATCAAAATTTTCATATTTTATTTTTGGTATAGATAATTTTTTTATGTGGGTCAATTAGCTTTTTTTAGGGTCTGTTTGATGCGCAGGATAGGATTGAATTATTTTTAGATGATAAGATGAGATAGGATTGAATTAGATATAAAAAGTTTAAAAACAAAGTAATATAATGTTTGGTGCAACATAGGATATTAATAAATAAAAATAAATTAAATTAAAATAAGAAAAATAAGAATAAAAAAAAAGAAGAAGAAAAACAAGAGTAGAAAAATAAAAATAAAAAAATATTTTTTTGTTGAGATTGAGTACTCCTATAAGCCTTAGTGCAACAAAGGATAATTATAAAATAAAAATAAGTTAAAAAATAAGAATCAAAATTAAAAAGAAAAGCAAGATTAAAAAATTGGTGGGATTACTCAATTCCAAAAAAAAAATGGTAGGATTGAGTAATCCAATTGAATAAAAGAGTGGGTTTGGAATAAATTTTAATGTTATATTATTGCTAGCAAACATAGAATGTGATTAAAATTTAATTCAATCTTATCCTATCTCATACGCCAAACAACCCCTAAAGGACTAGTTTTAAAGATAGCATTTAATTGGCACTGTTAGCCTAATAAATGACCAAAACCTAAATATAGAAAATTAATGTTATTGGTTTTTGAATATTTTTAAAATTAATGGTCATCCCTATCGAAAAGATTTTCTTTCTATATTTTGAACATTTGCTACTACTGAATTGTCGAAGATCTAATTAAGATGACGTCCTAGATTTCTTTCGTAACAGTTTTTTTTTTTTTTAAATCAAGTCCTAATTTAGTTGCTATAACATTTTTATTTCTATTTATGAAAACCTACATACTGAAATCTATTAAGCATATATTATTGATAAATTTTAAAATCAATTGCATCTTATCACATAACCTATCCATTATCATGCATTACATTGAAAGGCTTATTAGGATTTTTCAGTGATCAATTGGTAATCATGTACTTAGCGCTCACATTATTCTAATGACAAAAACATGGTGTATGATGGTAATATATATATATGTCTCAAATGTCAATATATATGCAAATGATGAGCCATCCCACCAAAGGTATATAGGTTAGAAAATCATTTTAATATAGATAGTATATTCATTGTTAATTAATTACCACTAGTTATTTGGGAATTTTTTAAAAGAGAGAGAGAGAGAGATTCAACACAATGGCAGGAAAGGGTTAAATTTCATTATAATGATTATAAAGTGGAGGAATATATAAAAGTGAAATCAAAGAAGAAATTGATGGAGGTCAATTGCATATGATTTTTAGTTCATCTTCCACTGGACGGAGCACAAGCATTCCAAAGTTTGGTCCTGAGAAGACTTGGAACGTCCACCATCAGTGGTGGTAAATGGTATATAGTATCTATCCATCCGGCACATTAATTATTTATATCATTATTATATATCCTTATTAATATTATTTCTCTTCTATATATCTTCGGCCTCTTTCAGGCATTTTTGCATGTTCCTAAGAAATCTTCCCTTCATTTAAGTCCTCACAGCACGCAGACAAAGCTCGGCCAGAGACCTATTTTGAAACGGCTGGAGAAATGGAGAAAACCAGAACTCTGTACATGGAACAATCGCCAGATTCAATTGAAAAAGGTAATGGTGGATCTCTTAAGGACTTCGACGACGATGGCCGTGAGAAAAGAACTGGTAAGTTTGCTGGAATCTTATTTGTCTAACATTGATGGCAATTCTTCTTAGTTACATACGAAGTTTTCTGTGTATTCATGTTTGATTTTTAAGAAATGTTGGTTTTGATTTGGCTGTGGAAACGAAGGGACGCTATTCACTGCAAGTGCCCACATCATAACGGCGGTAATTGGGTCGGGAGTTTTGTCTCTGGCTTGGGCTATGGCTCAGTTGGGTTGGGTTGCTGGATCTGTTGCCCTCCTCATTTTCTCTGCTATTACTTGGTATACTTCTACTCTGCTTGCCGATGGTTACAGATCTCCTGATTCTATCACTGGCAAAAGAAACTATACCTACAAAGAAGTTGTCAAAGCTAACTTAGGTAATTAATTTGCTCTCTCTTTCTTGTCATCTGAACTTGACGGTTCTCTTTTATTTTTCCTTTTTTTTTTTTTGGGTTAACTTTTCCGACCATGAATTTCTGATGTTGTTGCGCAGGAGGCATGAGGTACAAGCTGTGTGCTCTCGCCCAGTATGTGAATCTTGTGGGAATTACCATAGGATACACCATCACTGCCTCCATTAGCATGGCGTAAGCATCCCACAACTTTTATTTCTTTTGTTTGCAAGTCGGCAAGTTTTTGGAGTACACTTGCTGTCACTGAATAATCTTTCCGGGCACGCCAACAAACATTTCTACAATCATTAGGCTAACATTTTTTCATAATTTGCTTGGCCTTGATTACTTTCGAATCCAGTTTCGTGAGCGCACCTCACACAACTTAAATGTTGAAACTATATCATTTATTGTGAACTTCATCGTTTCTTCTCCAAAAGTCATATGTATAAATTAAATAATTAACTATGTGAGGCATGCATGAAAATTTATATCGAATAAATATAGATCAATAAATAATATTAATTGGGAATTGATGAAATTCTCAGGGCTGTGAAAAGATCCAACTGCTTTCACCAGGAGGGGCACGCAGCCAAGTGCTCTACATCAAACTATTCCTACATGACCATCTTTGGGTGCATCCAAATTGTGTTGTCTCAAATACCCAATTTCCACAGACTCGCTTGGCTCTCCATAGTCGCTGCTGTTATGTCTTTCTCTTACGCTTCCATTGGCGTTGGCCTCTCCTTGGCCAAAGTAGCAGGTGAATTAATTGAAATTAATTAATTTCTATAAGTATATAGTTTATATATACACACATATATATAAGTATGTATGTATGTATGTATGTATGTATGTATGTATGGATGTATATATCTTTGTTTGTGGAGCTGCAGAACATGGGCATCATGCTCGAACATCTTTAACGGGAGTGACAATTGGCGTGGACGTCACTGGAGAGGAGAAGGTGTGGAAATCCTTCCAAGCCATAGGAAATATTGCTTTTGCCTACGCTTTCTCTAATGTCCTCGTCGAAATACAGGCAAGTTTAATTGAAATATGTTATCATATTTACCTCATATTAATAAATTACCACTTTTAATTATGAAGCATGACTAGCTGCATTATTTTTTATGGACATAGGCGCATAATTTAAATTTCTTTGTTTTTGTTTTTATTTATTTATTTATTTGCTTGATCTAATACTTTTCCAATTCTATCTTACTCAATTATTTAAAATTTTTAGTTGCTTTTTGTTTAAGAAAAGGTTATTTTACCTCAATATTCTTAGGATATATCTAAGACAATATCAAGATAGTATTATGTTAAAAATATCACTAAGTTAGAGCAAAGCTTACACAATTTTAATGTAAACCTCTTTTAATTTTGTTAAAGTATTTAAAAATATAAACTTACCAACAAAATATATAAATATAAATAATGTTAAAAAGGGTAATGAATTAAAAAATTATCATTTAATGATACTTTTACATTAAAATAAAATTTTCAGTGTAAATATTATTTTATTATAAACGGTTTTCAAATAAAGAGGATGGGCAAGTAAAAGGGTATCCATGCCCTTACAAGTTATTCATATGTGTATCCACGTGGCATCATTAGGAGAGCAGCTTACCCAGCTTGGCTATGCTGCGGTGCCAACCTAGATTAGCCTTGTTGAGCCACATTTATTTGATTTGCAGACCACCCAACTCTCACTGTGCTACAGTGCCAACCTCAAGGCTAGCCACATTTATTTAATTTCAACTAGCTTCTTCACTTATCGAGGCTGATAACTCCCTCGATAACTCTGCTCTAAAAATAACTTGCCTGCTCCCGGGAGCCAAATAACAGTAGAGAACAAACG
>JAJIYU010017792.1:0-11509 GCA_030144865.1 Tinospora cordifolia | reverse complement strand
CACTCAAAGTTGAAACATGATATTAAAGATGGATCACATTACTGGATGAGGTTTCATTGTCGTGAAATATTGGAAAAAACGTGAGTATAACTGCTGTCGAAGTCTCGGTATAAAAAATGAAAGTTGAAACTTAATTTTCACCATCGGGACGCTAATGTTGATAAATATATGTTTTTTTTTTATTTATTAATTTTTTTTATAAATAATCCATGGCTGGACAACAAAATTGGTCGATATGTGCTATACACATCAAAAACCCTAAATTAAAACATAAACTTTTGGCTCATGAAGATGGTAATAAATGTAAGATTCGTTATAGCAAAACATCATGGTTGGATAGCAAAAGAGAAAAAAAAAAAAAAGGCTGCACCTACGCTTTCATAACAAGCCTTATTAGCTGTGAGAAACAAAATAATAACCCCACCATCGCCACTATATCGCCTTACGTAACAGACATTTACCAATTGGAGACGCAGCAGCAATTACAGTGCCACCAAATGTATACTTATTAGGTCACTTAGTCTTGAAAAGCTCCTCCACCTTGTGCTGAAATCATCGCTCCCTAATGATGGTCTTTGATGCCTGTGTGTTCCCGTTCCTATAGCCTTACTGCAACTCCCCAACAGGTGCCTCATTCAGCCACAGGAAATGAATGAAGTCATACAACTTAGCACTCACGCTAACCTGATGGAGATGAAAAGGATAAATTATCAAGTGCAGTAATGGATTAAACAACCTTCATACAACAGTTAACATGATCAGGCAAGAGAAGTTTCTTTTCCTACCTTGTATGGTGTTGGGTTGAGTCTTCGCATGTGATCTGGCCGCATTTGACTCAATTGTTGTATGCACTTTTCCCTTGACTCTTTAAGAGATGGCAGCCTTACTCTCTCTTTACCTTATAAGTGACAAATACCAAATTTTGACACAATAAATGGTTATGGTCACCTCTTACAGATTAGACCATGCACAATAACCACATAAATAAATGGTAATGGTGCACCTCTTACAGATTAGACCACGCACAATAAACCACATACTCAATAAGATAACTAAATCTTATCTATACTTAGATCAATATCAATCCAGTCAATTACAGCTTCAAGTCAATGAGTGCTGCTTTTCCTTCTTATTTGAAGAAGATGATGATCCATCTAAGCCAGGGAGTTACTTGAACTTTTTACAGTGCGCAAGATTTTCTTGAATTAAATAGATGAAGGTCAGTTTCTTCAAGAATTCTCAATCAAGATAGAGGGCATGTAAAGGTGGGATTTCTTCCTTTCAGAAACAATAAATATTTATTCAGAGGGCAGGTTTCTCCAGCTGGCCAAAACATGTATATGATTGTAAAAATTGGAAATAAAGTAAAATATGTAAGAGAATGTCAAAAATTTAGGTTCTAACCCCGGGGAGGAAAGGCAACTGAAATTCGGCAAATGTGGAATTCAAGTCATAAAATCATGGATGTAAGTCCCAACTGCAGATAGAAAACAGAGTGGTTGGGACAGAATCTAAAAGGGGGGGTCCATACCTGAGATTCCAGGCCAATAACACTTGAGGAGCTCCTCAACATGCTGCGGCACCACATATGCTCTCTTGGATTCGTTAAATGGGTGACGACACAAGATTCTTTCCCCTACCTACACTAGGATAAAAGAATAAGCTGTTTGATTACTTGCTTAAATTGAGTTCAATTTTTCATACACTTTTACCAAAAAACTAACTGTTTACACCAAAAAAGCAATCATAACTAATGAAAATGCCAAAAAATGCTTGCCATCATTCCCATAAATCACACTGATACAGCTCACAATATAATGTGACATCCAATCATCCAGAACAATATATATACTGAAATGACAAAAAGAAGGTAAAACATGAACCCATAAAAAGAATTGGTTGGTGGTGAAACTGTCTGAAACTTCACAGACGGTCAGGTCCATATCCCAGTTAAATGAGAAATATGAAAAACATGAATCTTAATATTCATAAACCTCTCCCCACCATCCTAAGCATGAGAATCACTATAGTGCTCATTTGTCAAGATTCTCTCTTGGAGGACCTATGAGGTCAAACGACACACAAGACTAAATAGGTCCAAGCATATGTAATAACTAATAAGTAACAACTACTGATGCAAAGCTTCAAAAAGAGAAATACCTTTGGGGATGATTCATTTTCTCCAGTCATTATGTCCACAAGGGGATAACCTTCTCTCCCATATAATCTGTAGCACCTCTTTTTACATGGAATAGAAACCTGCAAAAATGATAGGATTTAGCTCCAGAAAAGAAATGCAGAATGCCGCTAGGCTGCATGGCACCACGATAAAACCTTTGAAACGTCCTCAGATAGTTTAATTCGAGGCTGATTGTTAATCTCAACCAATTTGAAAACGCAGCCTAGAGCTGCCTGAGTATAGCATGTAACCAGGTTGGTCCCAATTCCAAATGCGTCAACCTCGTGTCCCTGTGTAGATAAAAAGGTGATCTGTCTCAAATGTGGCAAAATATTGTAGAATAACTTTACTTGATAATGGCTATAAGTGAAAATATTCAAGAAATGCCATGAGTAAGCCCAATTGAAGATAAACTTAGAGAAAATATTAATATAGTTTGGAAATACGCAATGAAAACCATTAAGTGCGTAATTAGGTTGAGTGGCGTATGAACAGTAGAAGCCCAAAAAAAAAATAAAGATACTTAAAAAAAATTATAACTCTTTGAAGGACAATTGTAAGTTTAGCCCTTGATATGGTGGAGTGGAGTGGTAAATCTATGTAGCCAACCTGACATAGTTGGGAAGGTTTTGTTGATTTGAGCCCAATGTATATGCATAAATAGGGCATGAGAACAAGGAGACAACAAAACAAATGATGACATTGAACTTTTTCAGTGACCACTAGGAACTATGACTAATATACTAGGGCGACAAATATGCCCAAATTGATGTCCCACTAATAAACAGTTTTGGGCAGAATTCTTTTTATCCAATCTAATATTTTTTTTTTCTTTGAAACTTATAGATTCTGTCTGTTGAGTTGCGTGCATAACTTTGGGTTACAGATCACCATGTTCCTACATACTGACAGTGTTGATAGCATGTAGAAATGTTTACCTGTTTGTTCAGAGCATCCAAAGTTTCCTCATTGAGGTCATTACTAGCAGTAATGGACATCTTCCCAAAACCAGACACCCCAAATTCTTTTTCAACTGCACAAAAAAACTTCCTGGCCTCACACGATAAGTAGGCTAGATCACCGGAGTCCAACCTAATGCCAACTGCTTTGTACCTACAACAGATAACAAACAAATTAACCATGGAAGACTTGTTAAGAGATAGCTATATGAACTACATCCATGCAGAAAGCAGTCTACCGGAAAGGCAAAAATAGATAGATTAGGGTAAGACTGTACATGAGTCACAGTAATGCTACCAGTGGTCTGCATGGCAGTTATTAAATAAATTCAAATGCACATTCATCAAGTTCCCAAATTTATGGTTTGAGCTACCTGTAGGACCAGGCTACAAGTACCAACAACAAGATTTCAACCTTGCGTTAACATTATTTTGTCCTAGGAATTTGTTCCGTAGTGTTTAAGATTAGGACTACGACTCAATACATAAATGCCAGTTTCATGAAAATAAAGATGCATGAAGCAATAGAAAGAAAAGTGACTGCAAGGAGTGTACTTCAGCCATTAGGGGGTAATTATCCATCAAAAGAGAGAAATAAAAGATAATCTTAACCATCAGATTTTTTTAAAAAAGTTAGGCTAAGTGAATGACTACTTTTGGAACTGAAAAAAAAAAGTTGAAAAGAAAATTTCAAGAAACTTCTTTTTTAAGAAGATCCGTAACATAGGCAATAGGCCACCAATGTTTGATAGAACAACCTGTTGGGTAACAAAGAAAAAACATCAAAGTGTCACAAATATATAAAAAGACAAAATTAACACTGTTGAGAAGTGATAGTCCTAACTGAAAAGAAAATGTGAGAGAACTAACTAGGATTGTTTACACTTGAGATACACATATAAGCTAAAACGAAGAACATTGAATGTGTCAGCATAGAAGTAACATTAAAAATAGATTTAGCCTTTCATGAAGCTATGTGGAAGACAGATCCATGTAATCAACTACATGTAGTTGGAAAAAAAAAAAAAAAGCTTCATTGAGTTTAGGGTTTTAAATATTTACGCAATTTATTGTGAAGAACTATAAGTCAAAGTAAAGCTTTTTACCAATTATACAGGTTTTTAGAGAAATGAGTCTACTTGCTTCCTCTGCTTTACCAAAGGCTAAGTCCACATTTAAATATTGTGAAAAACTTATATTTCAAAATTCCAAGAAACCCATGGGTGATTCGAGTGAAATGCCCTAGAAACAGTCTGGTTGATGCTTAGGTGGGGCCTTACAACCATGAAAATATAAACATAACTAAAAGCAAAATCACCATGGAAGAATAAGACATGAAAGAAAAGGCTAACATCACAACTATTCCATACATACCCCAAATCATTCAAAGCCAAAGCAACTGCACAAAAATTAGGAATTCCACTCCTCATGACCTGGTGAAGAGCAAAAGTTACTGGTTAATGCAACAAATATATTTAATGGTAGTCATCAAAAACATGCTGGATGATGTACATAAACCAGCCTAGAAGGTGAAGATGGAATCATGAATGGACAAGCAAGTGCACTTCTCCATCATCCTTCACTAACCACAAGTCAAACTGAAGATTCCAGAGAATCCAGGTCCAAAACAGCAAAGAGATAACTTGAGCATGTAACGGATACCTTGGCAAGTGTGCTGTAGGTGAGGTGCTGACTTCTAGGGTTTCAACAAACTTTAGTAGATAGCAATCTTCAGGTTCTTCAGACAATGCAGGGAATGTATGTGCAAATTGCAACTTCTTAGGATACTGAATGAAAGGTGCAAGACAACGCATATTACTTACATCATAAGTGTCTACAAGTGCAAGGAAATTATTTGGAAATGCCAGCGCATAGGAGGTGAAAGCTGCCAACTCGCTTTGATTAGTCTCACCAAAAATGCTTTGTAATGAATTTTTCCACTGGAAACACACACAGGTGAAGTTAACAGAAGTGAAGGGGCTGGTAAAATAGAAAAAAGGAATTCAAGTCCATTACATTATACCAACCAGATCCATTACATTATACAACCAGATTAAGTGAATGTATTGTGCCTAGAAAATCTATGGTCAGAAAATAATAAAAATGTGGGATAATTCTTAAATTAATGGGTTGAGTTTCAGTTTTACTCTTACTGGTGAATTTGGTCAAGAGGCAACATAGGTTAAATCCTAAAAGGTAGCCAAAACATATAAACGAGTAACAGAGAATATGAAGGCATGCAAATTGCAAACTAGACGAAATCAAGTTCTAATTTTATTTTTTTGTCAAATATTTCATCACCAATAATAATAATAATAATCACCAAAATCAAGTTGCAGATTGCCTAAAAATGTTGTGAATTTCTCAGGTTCTCAACAGTCCTGTTCAAAGATGAAAATTAGGCATAACATACTTAAAGATTTTACAAATTACAGTGCAAAGTTTAGCTTTCAGGATTTGATCTCCTGAGACACTTGAATTTGTGTCTAAGATAATTGCCACAAGCATGTGGAATTTCAAGATTGAATGATACATAAATCTGAAGATGCAATTATTATTATCTGAAACAAATGATCTTCAAAAAAGAAAATTGTGCTAGTTTGATTAGTTTGATTTGTTTCAACCTATAGACAAAAGATAAATGGGCAAAACATGAAGATTTTTGTCAAATAGTTAGTATAAATCTTAAGATATGCTATGATGGTTTTGTTGCTTCCTTTTCTATCTTGTCTGTGATTCAGTTAACCGAAGGCTTCTTCTTTTTTAATTAATCAGATAGTATAAGAAACCTTTACAAGGAAGCAAATCTAAGTAACAGCGAGACAATGAAATCAAAAGGACCTTACTACTGTTAAACACCAACCTGAAGTTTGCTTAGCCAGGTCTGCACCAGACTAACAAAGTCTTCGCAAATGCTTGAGCCATCACTATTAGGAAGTGATTTTTCAATGATTTCATCAGGACTCTGCAGACCAGTAAATGCATTATACCAAAAACAAACTGAATCAAATAATAAATGATGTATGCTTTATTATAACCAGAAATATCATAATATTGACCAGGAGATATTAACAGCATGGCCTAGTCTATTGCATGGTAAAATGATATTTAATTAATAGAATTTGCAAGCAAATTTTAAATTCAGTCATGGAGCAAATTATAATTTTCAAAACAGTATAAATGTCCAAGAAAGAAAGAAAAAGGTGGAGTTAAAATTGAGTATATGACCTGTGAAAATAGATTTAACAATATCATGTACATGACCTCTAGGTAATATCACAAATTAGTCATTTCAAGTGTTGAACCCATAAAAAATATGCATAAACATGAGGCAAAAAGTTCTTGATAGGAAATTTCTTCAGAAGGTTGAAATTGGAGAAATTTGTGAATGCAAGAATCAATTATAAATGGGATATATCGTAATACAAGTAGATGCAGTATACGACTAAAATTGCCTACGACTGATTCTAACCTTGTTGACATTAAAACTGTTCTCATTTTTGTTTACACATTTATTATTGTGGATTCACCTTAAATAAAATGCCATAACAATGAAGTCCAATACAATGATGCAGGTTCATGATCACCTACTCAAACTATGGTCTAGAAATACCTGCACAAGTATAAAACAGCACATAATAACTACCTACCATAAATGAGCTAACAAAGGCATGAGAATGTGTTCCACGCATAGGTATCCCAAACAACTCCCCAGCAGCAACATTGCTGTCAATAGAGGAACCAAATATGCACATGAGATGCATGCTCAACTTCAGGTCAACAAATTAATATGACGGATAAAGCCTTTTAGCACAAAGAAAAGTGGTCTCTTAAGAACTATATATTAGTAAACAATAGCAATTTTGAACAATCCTATGATTCTGCTTGCATGAGGCAGTGCGACCAACCAAAACCCGGGGTCTGAAAATGAAATCACAAGCATTCAAAAGTAGAAGAGAGATAGAATCTAAATTTCTATACTAAAAATTTTTGCTCCATGTTCTCTCCGTGTTTTCCACTTGATCACCTTGGAGAAAGAAGTATATAAATTACATCCAACACAACCATTTCTGCCTCAGTGCTTGAGATCCACATATGACAAGTTGTCTAGCACTTGTTCGTTTAGTGTAAGCCAAGTGTTACCTCTTTCATTTTTCAGGAAAAAAAAATAATACTAACCCAAAGCTTGACAACTGAAGAGCATGCAAACAGGTAAATTCACATGTATTAGTTTCAAGATTAAATTATATTGCAAGACTTGGGTGATACATAGAATATTTATTTATAGATCCTTAAAAAATAGCTCCCTATAACGTAGACAAGTAGACAAACATGCAAGCATACATATATACCCATGTGTGTGTGTTTATATATATTTCGTTATTCATAGTTATATTTTTTTAAATGTATAAAATACAAAAGAAATCATGTTGTCAAATAGATGAAAAAAAGTGAAAATGATTTTGGATGTTTAAATATTGCCAAAAGTTGTTGCTAGAGTCGTAGAATGGTCGAAGAAAAACTCAAAGTTGTGGGGTTTAAGGTCTGTTTCTAGCATTAAGGATTGAGGGTTTTATTTTAAAAAAAGAAAAAAAATTATAGATGCTTGTGAAAAAAGATGTAGAGAACTTCCTCTAGGGCCTTGACAACCACTGAAAGATCACATTTGCCAATCCATTAACTCATTAGTCATTAGTGAATAGCTTCCCTAATAACATGTGAAGTAAGATATCTCACAACAAGGTCTTAAATGCAATCGTGGTACTAAGCAAGGATCAGTGCAGTGTAAAGGAATCCAACTAGAAACATATTCTACTCTCATGAAATAAATGCAATGTGTATGGAGACTAATCCATCAATTTCTCCACAACCTTAAAAATCGCAATTATAAAAGAGAAAGAAAGAATTATGAAGTAACCTTGTCGCATCAAAGCCACCCATGTAGCAATACTTTGATGCACTTATGCCTCCATCAGGACCCTAGATAAGAAAGCCATGCAAATGTCATAGAGGACAAGAAAAATTGAAGCAATTATTTGTAAAGAAACAATGATGTAAAGAAACACTTATTAGCAACCTGTGCTCGCCTAAGCCCAAACTCAAGCAAGACCTTGGACTTTCCTGCCACAAACCGATGTCTTGCAGCATTTGTAGCAACTAAAGAAGCATAATTGATAAGATTTACAAATGGAGTTTCCAGCAGTTGGACAACCTGAAAGAAAAACAAAAAAAAAAAGGAAATTAGAGGGAAACAATTTTCTTGGGGCACATGTTCATGGTCTTTCTTCAACAAACTATAGAGAAAGATTTCTGTAAATGCACTCACAGCAACAGGCCCTTCAACTCTCAATAGGGGGACTTTAGGGAATACAACGGATCCCTCAGAAACAGCATAAACTTCGACGTCAGAACAATCAATCGCCCTAAGATAATTGAAAAACCCATCCTATGAAAAAAGAACAAATATTGAAAGTTAACCATATATAAACATTAAAAAGAACATCGACAGCAACATGGAATAAAAGTTTGGCCAGAATGAAAAGCTCAACGTGGAACAAGAGTTTGGACAAAATGGAAAGCTCTTATCTTCATACACAGCTCACAACAAACTCTACCATGAAAATCAAATGAACTGTTATCATGAAGACACTCATTAGACACCAGAAAAGTATGTCTTTGATCATCAAAATCACCCACAAAGCCATTAATTCTTTTCCTTTGAGAAAATTCAGCATACAATGTTTGAACACTGAAAATGACTAATTTAAAACATAGTAAATGGATGACAAATTGTCATAACAACACTTACATCATATTCTCAATAAATAATTCTAGACATTGGTGGATAATGTCATGGTATTGAAATCAAGAACCTGGCTTGGCAGTATAGGATCTTTATAGCAAATGGGCTTTAGGTTTACATCTTTACTTTTGTTTGAGAAACTCCAGTTTCTAGCTTAGCAATATTCAGAGATCAACAAACCAAGTAAAATTGTTTACCTCACATCTCCCAGGCAAAGATGCACGAATAAAGGAGATGTCCTGCTCTGTAAATTTGAAATTAGCAATAAGCCGGATGCATTCTTCTAAGCCAGCAAAGATGGTGTATTCTCCACCAAATGGATTCTTCCGAAAATATAAATCGAACCTGACAATTTAGGATTAGATCATGAATAATTTAATCCTCACCTCCTGGCAATGTCTCTTTCATCAACAATCAGACAAATAGTAAGACTTCATTTTCTACAACTAATTGTAAGCTCGAGGATATTATCATGCAGCAGTAGTCACCATTGACCAATTATAACAGATGCAGTCATAAATACAAGAGATCTAAAAAAAAAAAAAAAAAGGTAAATATGCTGCATGCTATCACTTAACATCTAATCTGCCCCCCAGCAAAAGATAACATAATTAAAGCAAGTTCAGACTTATTTCATCATTGCTTTCAATATCGAAGTAGCAGATTCCAAGACAACTGCAGTTCCTAATATAGATACAATGATAGAAATCCTGAACTCCAAACCAAGCCTTTGATATTCAAAGCTAAAAATTGAAATTAAAATGTTATTTTTAATAAATATGCATATCTTTTAGAGGAGAATATTACTTATTGCAAAAATACCTCTTTATCTCTTATCTCTATATGAAAATTCAATTTTTTAGACCATCTTAACGGATGTACTATCAAGAGTAATAAAATTCCCAAAAAACAAGCATTAAAGCATTTTGTAGCTGGAGTAGAATTTAATAAACATTCACATGTTAAGATCCAACAGGCTAATTATCTCATATATGAAACACAAAAACCTTTTACAACTCAATTTGAAGCCTTTTTTCAACCACGTCGAGTCGGCTACATAATTATGTTTTTTGCCACTACAACGGTTGCTCCAAGGAGGTGGGCCCCAGCACCTGACTGTTGGATAAAGTAAGCGGATGGGTGACATGATGCCCCTATTCTTCCCGCTCTATCAAGAAGTAAGTCAATCTATACCTTAAATTTTAGGTCTCCCTATCTTTAACAGGATTGTTAATAAATAACTGTTCCAAATTGAGGAATCTATTTCATTGTACAAGTTCAAACCATATTAACCAATTCTTTTCAAATTTCAAACTTCATCTCGTATCACGTCATCACCACTCAAAGCTCGATACAGCGTCGTAATAATCTATGCCTACGCAGACCAGTTGAAGAAAAGGTGTTTCATTGTCAACCAAACGAGCGCACAATACGTTTAAACTCATAAAAATCCTCGCGGACTCGGCAAAAACAATCAAAACAACAAGCGTTCCCTTTGAAATGGAATACCAAAAACATCAGTAAACTGCACAATCCAAGTAGAAAAATAAACAAGTTATCGTTTCCGAAAATCCTCTACTCACACAGCTCGCTCCAGATGCTTTCCGGCTTTCCAGTAAGCATACGCCATAGTAAACTGATAAAGATCCGTGAGAAGAGGCGTAACCATCGGATTCGTCGGACCTTCCAGCTTACCGCCGCGGTGCAGTTCTTCGTCTCCTCCATTGGCCTTTGCCTCCATTCTCCGCAAAAATTAATTCTAGGGTTGTCAGACGATTCACAGTTCAAGCTGTGGCTGCGCCTTGCTGTCTCCTCTTCAAAAAGAGTTCGTCAGATACGGTTGGAGGAGGCCGTTAGCTTCAAAGAGGCTTGGGAATTAGATGGAGGGAATTTTAGTCTTTGAAGGAGAGGATTTCACAGGAACGAAGAAACAAATGAGGATGAAAATTTCCAAAATTTGACGAGTTTGTGTAAACTGTAACCAACAACTTCGAATTGCAAATGCGAGTTAATGAAATCAAATATATGTATATTTATAGAAATAATTTGTTTTTTTTCCCTTTTTTTTTCTGCTGACCCAACTTTCTAGGTCCAAACAAATGGTAAACTGTCGTGTACTCCGCCCTCTAGAGTCACAAAGGCCTTTTTTTTTTTTTTCCTTATTTTCTTAATTACTATATAAGACTGGAATAGTTACACATACTTCAGACTCCCAACTCATAATATTTGGTCAAAGTAATATTAGCTTATACCCACTCAATTCGCCTTCTTTGGTGGTTTCTGAATGACCTTTTTCATATTCTTACAAATATATTTTGGGAACTTGGTTTGAGACAGGGTTAAATTATATTCGTATGATGTAACAAGTAGTTTTTTTAAATAAAAATATGAAATAGAGGTTAAATATGATCATAACCAGGAATACGGATTCCTGTTATTGTGTCATAAACGAATATAATTTATATATTATAATTTCAAATCAGACTTATTTATTAAGATTATCATATTTATAAATCTAAACTTAACTTATTTATTAAATATATTATAATCATATATATATATATATAT
>JAJIYU010017791.1:0-11625 GCA_030144865.1 Tinospora cordifolia | reverse complement strand
GCATTTAAGGTGGAAATGACTTCTAACCTTTACTTCTTTATTTTAATTTGAATAAATCTTGCATGTGTGATGATGTTTTGAAGATGATTGATTGAATTTATGTCTTTATATACATGCTTTATTGTGTCATGAATATACATGTTATGCATGTTTAGAAATTAAGAATATTGATGCATTGTGCTATGAATAAATATTTAATGTTTCATGTCATGTACATGTTATGCCGATGGTTTAATCCGATATTGTGTGTTTTGTCACTAAGAAAAGATTAAATAATGACTCAATCCACGTACCGACACGATGATAGGAGCGGGGATAGACGTCATCGTGTGTGTTCCACCCCCCGACCCGGCTTGTCGATTTCTCTTTATTTGATTGATGATTTTGAACTGGGAATCCAAAAAGTGATCCCATTTGATAGATAGATAAGGGGTTTGAGTTTCCAAGAGTGATTCTCTCTCCCCACGATGTGGAACACAAGGATTAAACTCTTTCGGTCCGAATGTCAACCAAAACAAGAAAGTGTTTGAATCGCCTAATGTACAAAAGTTTTTCACATGCTTGGTTTGTTTGAATTGAAATAATGATTTAAATGTTAGAAAGATCCACTAGGTTGTGTGCTCACCCTTCCTGTTATTTTTCAGGGAATTAAATTACATGAAGACCATGAATATTAGTTAGGTTCTTCTTATTTAAAAAATTTCTAATTTTTATGTAAGGGCATGTTGCCCAAGTTTTAAGACTTTCGTTGTAACATTTTTTTAAAATTATGTACTCAATTTTATTTAATTAATTGAGTTTATGAATTTCAATTATTTCTTATACTATTGCCTTATTAAATTCTTAATTTTAAGTTATGTACAGTTAAATACGATCAAGGCATGAAATGACTGAAATAGAAAGTCAAGTGTCCGTCGCTTGTAATGTAACACTAGCCCGGCCCGCCATTTGGTTTAGTCTGCTGTCAAAGAAAAATGGTGGATGTGTCCAATGCTTAATGATACGGGGGTTGGGGTGTTACAGAAGAGGTGCCAAGAAGAAGGCAAAAACAACCAAAGAGTAACGTGTCAAAATTTTGTTTTGGGATGAGATGAATGTGAGCAAGAGGAGGTATTTATAGGTGTTCATGAGCACAAAGGGGGCATCTAGGGCAGCTAGGGTAGCTCATCGCATTTGGGCATTTTTCCAAACTCATAATGGGATGGTTTGGGCGAGAAAGGCAAGTGTGCTCATGGTTGGCAAGTGGGACCACAACGGTTTTCAATCCAAGTGTGAGCAAAATCTTTGAACCTTATTTGTTTCTTTTATGTGTGTGAACACAATTAAAAGTTTAGAATACATTCTAATCTCTCTTGGACGTCCTCTATTTGTAGGGAAACATTCTAATATATTATGATTCATAAAATCGAATAAGTTTCTAATATGAGCACACAAAGACAAAGCTTTGGAGTGCTTCTTATTTCCCTTGGATTCTCTCCCTTTTTAGCTCCAATGTGAGCATGAGGCAAGTTTCTATTTTCTAATTTTTTTAAGTGAAAGAATCTTTTTATATCTCTTTAAATCAGCCACTCTCATTAAACTTGTATCTTGGATATGTCGCATGTGTGCCCACACACACACTCTTAGGAGACATTTTATATGTAACCTTAGTATACATGATCATTTATCTTGGCACATGGAATCGTTCTTCATGGTTTCTATAGGCGTGGGCATACTTGATCATTTACATGGCATATGGGATCATTCTTCATAGTTTCAAATAATGGGTATGTCCCATTGAGCTTAGGGTAGGATAGGGTGCACATGATCATGGTGTTCTACCCATGTGACTTGCACATGTTAGGGGTGGCTATAACTTCATGGGTTCACAAAAATCAAATAAAAATTAATATCTCCTTATTTAAATGGAATTATTATTTTTATCCTATAGCTTTGGAATCACATAAACCGAATGCACATTTTATGGTATGGTTTGGCCCTATATGAATTTCCTTCAAAAACTTTCCTTACTTAAGACCCATTGAGGTCACTAGGCAAATGAATATTCAAATCTTGGCCAATTGTTCTGATTTTTAGATATTTCATTCATTTTGTTAGTTCATGTCAATCCATTTTGTTTCGGGTCATCTCGATCCCCGAACTACCCTAAATGACAATTCCTTCTAATTTGGACCCCTTGAAGGTCATTTGGCAAATGAAAACCCTAACCTTGACCAATTGTTCTTGTTTTTAGATATGTTGTCCCTTTAGTTGGTTCATAGACGATTTCTCCTAGCTCATGTTATCCACATATGTATCAAGGTTTCCCTTCATCATATACCACCAACTTCTGGCTGGTCGCTTGAAGTGGTGAGTGGCCAGTGCCACTCGTCTCGACTCCGATACCTTAAGTACATTGAGAATTTCCTCCATCTCTTGGTACCATTGGTCCGCTGAGATGCAATCAGTAGTCCCATTAAATAAAGGAGGATGGAGCTTCTGTAGCTCTATCAACATCTTCCTCCGTTTCTCATCCTCCAAACCCTCCTAAACCCTCTGACGTTCGGGATCTTGGGCTACAGGTGTTGGCTGTTGAATTTGAGCGAGTTCAGGTACTTGCCATTTGTGCCTCAATTCCAACAGGCAATTCTTGTTCTTGTTGCTCAGTTTCATCAAAGGTGGTGGATCGAGTAGCGTACTTTCTTGTCCTAGCCATTGTCTACAAATCGAATAAGTCGTCAGTATTTGCTTCATCAAATGTTCGTACTATCATTACTCTAGATTCATGTCTCTAGGTTCTCGATTTGTTCAGTGGCCTAAAGGTTTTTCTTCTAGGTTCTTTTCATGCATGGGTACAGGATTTGGTCTCAAAGCAATTAAACATTACATCATGCGTATCAGAAAATCATACAATCAAGCTAGCACAGTAAGGTTCCAAGCTTCCACTTAAGCTTTTAGGTTCAAGTGTCTCATACCACTCTACCCCTTCCACTTAGGCTTTCACCCAGAACAGAGTTGCACTCAAACAATTTCGCAAATTGCTCGATAACTAAGGTTCCCAAGCCCACTATACTCCACCATCCCATACCGGCGAGAATAGAAAAACTCGTTCTGCCAGAGTTATCGATCATTCACCACACATGGTCCATCATTGTCCGAGTCAAAGCTTCCTCCATATCCTTGAATTCCTATGTATCCCATGCTATATAGAAACCAAAAGATACAAAATCTTTCCGGTCCCGTCTCTTGATCAAACAATTTTTTGTTTTCAAACAAGTTTCAATCTCTAGCCTATGTCCTAGAAATTTATGCTTTTGATCCACTGTGCAACCCATGGCTACACCCATGTCTCTACCTAAGGTCAATCCCCAAGACCCATGGTTTCAAACTATTTGACTCACAACATATGTTTAGTTAAGACACCAGCTTTGGCATTTTTTTCAACTTCTAAATAGTTTCTTGCCCTAATTTTTCACCTTTTAATTTTCTTTTATAAAAAGTAAGGGTGTTCTCCAACTCAGACCACTCATATAAGCTGGTAGGACAACCTCCAGATCGGGCAGCGAAACCGAAGTCTGCTTAGCAATCGCACTTTCTAGGGCGGGATAACCCACGTCCCTTTCAATGTTTAGCTTTACTCGGGACAAAGCTTACCCACTATCAGCTCAGCTTGTAGTCTTTGTATCCAAACAAAACATTTCAAAAACATATACTTCCTTTTTGAAAACACTTTCTAAAACATTTTTCAAATTCAAAAATAGAAGGTAGGGCATTCAATATTTAATTCAATTTCAAGTGAAACCCTAATTTGAGTTTCCAATTCTAGTCAAACAGTTACTGATTGACTTTCTAATTCTAGCCCATGGCATTCAAGATTCGATTCAATTCAAAGTGAAACCCTAATTTGAGTTTCTAATTCTAGTTAAACAGTCACTTGACTTTCAAATTCTAGCCCAAGGCACCTAAAGCCTAGGCTCTGATACCACCATTGTAACATGCCAACCCCGTAGAAATAGGTTTAAGCTCAACCACAAGGTGCGTTGGGTCCTATGTTACATTTACAAGTACACAACTTGCATCTCAATTCCTTTATTTAAACACTTAATAAAAACGTTCATGGATACATCACAATGTATTAAATTTCAATTCAAGAACGCTATACAATTAGATAAAGGAATACTTCAAACTCTTTATTTAATCAAATCAAATAAAAAAGTTACATTCTTAAATAAAAACTTGAGTACATAACTTTCAACACTTAAATAAAATTTAGCAGAAGTCTTAAATTCAAAATTTGGGTAACGTGCCCTTAAAATAAAACTTTCAAAACTTAGAAATAATCCAATATCCATGGCCTTTATGGTTCAAGTCAATTTCCTAAAAAATAAAAGGAAGGGGTGAGTACATAGCCCAATGGACCATTCATTAAACAACTAAGTTACTAGTTTAAATCAATAGCACAACCAATTCAAACACTTTCATGCATTAAGTGATTCAAGCAACTTTTTGGTTGTAGTTGACGTTAAGACTGAAAGAGGTTCTACTCCCTTGATGTTCTTAATTTAGATACCCTTCTTTAGAGTGGAAATACATTTCTTTGTCACTTTCCATTAGATGCCACATGCCAAGTATCCCTTACACTCTAAGCATTGTCAAGAACACCCATAGCACCCACACGGGTCACTATAACATTACGTGGTTCTTATCTTCCATTTCTTATATTTAAGAATCACATAAACATAAAAGAAATTCAAAATGTATGTATCAAAATTTTAAACAACCAAGAAAGCATGAAAATTTTACATTGCATGCTTGAAACATTGAATTGAATCCTAAATATGGATTATAAGCCTGGCATGCTCTCATGAATGATTAAAACATAAAAACATGCTAACTAAAATTAAAATACGATTAAACATGCTAAAACTAAAATAAGACATGCTGAGAATTAGAATTTAAACAAGCATAAACATGCTAGAAATTTAAAATAGAAAAGTGAAGGTTTAAGAAATCCCCTCCACCTTAATTCGAGCTTTTGTTGAAACCGCCAGAGGTTTACCTTATCAACCACTTTCAGAACTTTAAATCACCAACAAGACTACTTCAACAACTCTCTAAAATACTATAATAAGAACTTCTCACATAAGAAAGAAAAGAGAGTGAGAAGAGGGGCCAAGAAGATGGCAAGAACATGCAAAGAGGGAATTGTCAACTCTTTGCGTTGGGATGAGATGATTGTGAGCAAGAGGAGGTATTTATAGGTGTTCATGAGCACAAGGGGGACATCTAGGGCAGCTAGGATAGCTTGTCTCATTTGGGCATGTTTCCAAACTCATAAGGGGATGGTTTGGGTGAGAAGGGCAAGTGTGTTCATGGTTGGCAAGTGGGACCACCAAGGTTTGCAATCCAAGTGTGAACAAAATCGTTGAACCTTATTTGTTTCTTTTATGTGTGTGAACACGATTAAAGGTTTAGAATACATTCTAATCTCTCTTGGATTTCCTCTATTAGTATGGAAACATTCTAATATATTGTGATTCCTAAAATAAAATAAGTTTTTAATATAAGCACACAAAAACAAAGCTTTAGAATGTTTCTTATTTCCCTTGGATTCTGTTCCTTTTTGGCTCCACATGTAAGCATGAGGCAAGTTTCTATTTTCCATTTTTTTTCTAGGTGAAGAAATCTTTCTAGAGCTCTTTAAATCACCCATCTCATTAAACTTCTATCTTGGGTTTGCCACATGTGTGACCACACACACACTTATGAGACATTTTATATGTAACCTTAGTATACATGATCATTTATCTTGGCACATAGAATCATTCTTCATGGTTTCTATAGGTGTGGGCATACTTGATCATTTGTAGGGCACATGGGACCATTCTTCCTAGTTTCAAATAATGGACACGTCCCATTGAGCTTAGGATAGGGTAGGGTGCACATAACCATGGTGTTCCACCCATGTGAGTTGCACATGTTAGCAGTGGTTATGACTTTATGGGTTTACAAAAATCAAATAAAAATTAATTTATTCTTATTTATATAGAATTATGATTTATACCATATTGTTTTGGAATCACATGAACCTAATGCACATTTTAAGGTATGGTTTGACCCTATGTGATTTTCCTTCAAAAACTTTCCTCATTTAAGACCCAATGAGGTCACTAGGCAAATGAAAATTCAAATCTTGGCCAATTGTTCTATTTTTGGGATATTTCGTTCATTTTGTTAGTTCATTCCATTCCATTTTGTTTCAGGTCATTTTGGTCCCTCGAAGTACCCTAAATGACAATTCTTTCTAATTTGGACCCCTTGAAGGCCATTTGGCAAATGAAAACCCTAACCTTGAACAGTTGTTCTAATTTTTAGATATGTTCTCCCCTTAGTTGGTTCATGTCATCTTACTTCATTTCAAGTTGTTTTGGGTCCCTAAGGAGCACTAAATGAGAGTTTTGGAACATGCCAAATTTAGCCTTGAAATGCATCTAGTTTCATTTTGCACCCAAATTTCACTAAATAAATGATAAATTTCATTTAATTGAGTACAAAGAATTTAGGGTATTACTTCATCATCTCATAATTAATCTCATATTCAAGAAGCATAAGATAGGAGAAATAAATTTTAGATTATAAACAATCCAAGAATCAAAGCAAGAATCATTCAAAAAAAAGGCATCGTGCATTGAAATAAACCTGAACATAGTACTAGACATGGCATGAATTAATGAATGCTTCAATCATGCTCATGTACTAAACTAAATTTGAAATTATGATTAAATTTCTAAAATTAAAACATGAATGATTTTTGAAAACTAAACATGCAATGAACATGGTATTAATCTAAAGAAGAAAGGAGGAGGTTTCAGAAATCATTTCCACCTTATGAAGTTTTTTCTCAAAATTTCAGCAGAGGTTCCTTTCTTCAGTACTTTTATCACTTCAAGACCACTCAATCAAACACTAAAACACTCAAGAATACCTCAAGATCACTAAAGAACATAAGGGTTGCCGAGAAGAAGGCTAGAACAAGCTAAGAGGAAAGTGCCAACTCTTTGCTTTGGGATGAAGAATAAGTGTGCACAAGGGGGGTTTATATAGATTTTCAAGAGCACAAGGAGGCCACAATTCGACATCTTTATTTAGGGTTTCCTCACATATGATGACTAGGATTGTTGCTCATAACACACACGCAGAGGACGGCTAGGGTTTTGTTGAGGATATGATGGTAATCTCTTCACATTGCGCAAAGGTTGGAGCATTTTGGGTTTTGGAAACCTCCTTATTCTTGGTCTTTTGTTTCTTCTTTGTTTGTGTTACGACTAGGGTTTTGTGGTTCACCATTTAAACACTTCTAAATTAGGGTTGCTCATATTATTGCACACACACACATATGGACTGATTTTGCATAATAGGACACGATGAACATGATTAGAGTGTGGTGTGCATGAGATCATTTTTTCATGGTTTCTTAAGTGTGGTATACTTGATCATTTGCATGGCACATGGTATCATTCTGCATGAATCCAAATAAGGGAAACGTCTCATTAAGGTTAAGTAGGGTGAGGGTGTACATGATCATAGTGTTCCACCCATGTAGTTTGCACATGTTTAGGGGTAGCCATGAATTTATGGGTCTACATGAATATAAAAATTCATATCTCATTATTTACCCATAATTAAGGACTTTATTATATATTTTTGTATTTATAACAAAATAATGCACATTTTCAAACTATCATCTGGCTAGGGTGACACTCGTTTCATTTACTTTCCTAATTTAGACTCCACTAAAGGGTATTAAGCAAATGAAACCCAAATTTTGGTCAATTGAGCTGATTTTTTGGATATGTTGTCTAGTTGATTATTTCATGGCATCTCATGTCATTTTGAGGTCAAAAGATACACGAAATGGCTTTTGAGCTTGCTAAATTTATCCCTAAAATGGACCTGCTTTCATTTCTCACTGAATTTCAATGAAATGCAATTGAATTATTTCATTTTATTCAGTACTAGATTGTAGGGTATTACATAGATCAAATAAACATGAATTAATTAATTAATTAAACCTTGAAAATAATGATGTAAAATATTTACAATTAAATTTATAAGGAAATATGATGTGGTGTTTACCTGTAAAGTTAATATCCACAAAGGGTATTGTCTCTCACTACTACGATAATGCACGAATCATCAAATAGGGAAGTGTGTTTTGGTTACCGTGGTATTACATTTACTGCGGTATTGCATAAAACATGTGAAGAGTGATTATGTAAAGTTTTCAAACACATCAAAATTGTCACATATTAAGACCCTACACCCAAGAAAAGATTAAAACCGTCGCACACTAAAACCCTATCCCAAAGAAAAGATCAAAATAAAACAAACTTGAAGGGATTCCTAAGCTTATCCAAACTAACCCTAGTTCTATAGAAACCCATAAGGGTAACCCTCTATTCTCACTCTCATTCAAACACGAGATTACTTCCTCTTCTTTCCTCCCCTAGCTAACTTTCATCCATTCTTCATCCTCGAGCCAACAACCAATTATTTTAATCATTGACACCTAAGGTAAACATCAATGGATATTCAAATTAAGATTACGCCCATTGCAACCAATCAAGTAGCCAATTTTGGAAGCTTTGTTATCTCTTGTTCACGAACCATTCTTCAAGCATTTAGTCGTGATTTCTTCTCCACACCTCCTTTTATCTAACAACACCAAAAGTTACAACTTGAGATATGCATGATTATATCTTAGATATCATGAAATTATTAACATGTCTGATTTACATATATGAGTAATGTTTGTTCTATGATGAAATGATATACATGCGTATCATGATGAAACGAGTGGTTGTATAATTTTGATCACATTTAATTAAGACTCAAACCATGTACTGTTGCAGTGATCCAGGGGATCACCATAGGTGTTCTTGCCATTGGAACACAAGGTTTATCCCTTGTTCCCAAAGACAGAACCATGGGTGCATCTCAAGTTTTAGTTCTTATTCCTACAACAATGCCTTCTCGAAGTTATGAGGTATCTTTTTCCCACTTTTTAACTTTGGCTCATTCCCTAGAAATCTTTGTTGTTATCAGGTCTCTTTTTTCTATCCTTTAACTTTTGCTCAAAGTTCAGTTCTTGTTCCAACAACAATACCTTCTCTACGACATCTTTAGGCCCATCAGTATTATCACCTCTCGAATCTCAATCTTGAGACCCCCTACAAATCAATTGGCTTTCATCTTTTCTTCTGTGATTAATTCAAGGGAAAACTTGGCCAATTCTGTAACCTTAGGCTCATACTCCACTATAGTCATATCTTTTTGAGTCAATCTGACGAACTTAGACTACATCCTCCTCAGAGTAGCTTTTGGGAAAAACTTATCGTGGAACACTTTGTTGAATTCGTTCTAGTTCATTTGTTAGACATTTTTCTTGGATCTGCCTTCGGCATCCTTGATCAACTCCTGACTACTCTGTTAAATTGACAGGTAGGTATGCAACTCTACGGAGATCTGTCGCCCCCTAACACATCTTAATGCAAGCTCCTCACACCAATGATCAGCTATCATGCTCTCAAATGTGCCATCGAATTGAGAAGGATAGAGTATCTGTAACTCCATCAGCATTGCCATCTATTCCTTACCCTCAATCTCATCTTGTGCCCTTTCACGGACTGGAACCTCTAGCATGGGTGCCAACTATTATTACAAAATCTGCTCCTATGGTGGGGCCTATACTTGTAGCTCTAGTGCCGTTTGTGGCTATATATATGGCAATGGCAATGTAATACCCCAAAAGTTAATAAACCATTTACATAATTTTGAAATATATTAATATAATATAAATAATTGAAGTAGATAAGAGACAGTTTAAGTTTCGACGTAAATATATAACACAAGTATTAAGGAACCCAAAATAACCTATAAAAATAATATAAATTCAGAGCACACAATAAATATTGACAAAACTACGAATATAGCACAAAAGACTCCAATTACTGCAGTAATAATTGGCATTACTATGGTAATGCAAGCAAACATAGGAAAAACCCAAAAAGTTTAATGCAGCCATGACTCCAGTTATTACAGTAGTACGATTAGGGTTCCTGGTTACCGCGGTAGCCTACCTTGATAACACGTCTGAGGCCCTATTCACATTTCACACATGCATCCTGGCTACTGTGGTAATGCCTTGACTTCTTCACTTTGCCCCTCACCCTTACACGCTTTTTACTACTATACACATCTCTTCTACTATGGTACACAAAAAAGAAAACACATAGTTTCATATCTAGTAGGATTCTTTTCATAGCACACACTACCATGATTAAGTAATAATTAGATTATGATCTAACAATGTTAGAAATGTATGAAATATTAAGAAAATAGCTTTAATCTTGAAAGGTTGAGCATTCAAGCCTACTAAAGCAACAATAAGAGGGCCTAAAGAAACAAAGCAATAAGTGGAAGTGATTATCTTACTCCCTAGTATTATTTATATTTTTAATGTTGAACATGTTGTGTGTTTACGTGCTTTATGTAATAATCCCACATCGGCTGGACCTTATAGCTGAGACTGGGCTATAAGTGCATACGCGGGTGTTCACTAGTGCCGAGGCCTTTTGGGGCTAGCTCGAGTTCAAGTCTCTTCAGGAACAAAACCCCCACGGTGTGTCTATGGCTAAGTGGGGACAATATCGTCACGTAGTGGAACCCCGTGTGTTACAAAATGGTATCAGAGCCGCCTCTGAGTGTAACGGGTGTGCATCTCAAGGATGAGATGGCCTCTAAGGGGGGTGGATTGTAATAATCCCACATTGGCTGGACCTTAGAGTTGAGACTGGGCTATGAGTGCATATGTGGGTGTTCACTAGTGCCGAGGCCTTTTGTGGGTGGCTCGAGTTTGAGTCTCTCCAAGAACAAAACCCCCACGGTGTGTCCATGGCTAAATGGGGACAATATCGTCACGTAATGGAACCCAGTGTGTTACACTATAAACGCCTAGGAGCATGCTAGGACATGTTTAAATAATGATTTGATGCCATGATTGCATATGTTTACATAAATGTTGAATAGCATAAACGTTTTATCTATGCTTGATGATTACATGCTCTTATAACATGAGATATGCATGACTTTATCCTAGATATCATGCGATGATTAATATATCTGATTTTCATTTATAAGTGATGTACATTATATGATGGAATGATATGCATCACATGACGAAACATGTGGTTATATAATTTCGATCACATTAAATTAAGATTTGAACTACATACTATCGTAGTGGTCCACAGGGGATCACTGTGGGTGTTCTCATGATAAGGAATGATGGGTTTGTCTCTTGTTTCCAATGATAGGACGATGGGTGTGACCATATGTAATATCTCAGAAATTTTATAGAAATTTGAATTTTTACTTAGAATATTACACAGAATTGAGGAATGAGAAATTTGGCATGTTCTAGTTATCCAAGTAAGGATCAAAAATCAATTTAAGGGATTTTAGAAAGAAAAAAAAATGATTTTAAATGCACAAAATGTGATATCATGGTCAAAAACACAAGGATATGTGCAAATTTGATGAAAAACGGATTAGAAGTCAATTTGGATCGAGATTTGACGAAAATCC
>JAJIYU010017790.1:0-11546 GCA_030144865.1 Tinospora cordifolia | reverse complement strand
AAGAATCCCCAAACCAAGAACTTCTCACACTCAAGAGAGAAAAGAAAAGTGAGAAGGGGTGCCAAGAAGAGGGCTTAAAGCACAAGATGAAAACTCAACTCTTGTTGCTTGGGATGATTTGATTTGTGAGCATGGGAGGTTTATATAGGCTTCAAAAGTGTATAGAATGGCAAGTTTGTGGTGCTCTCATTGTAAGAAACTTGCCAATAATTCAAATTTTCGTGCCCCCCCCCCCCAATCACAAGAGATTAGCAAGTAATTTTTTTGAAAATTTTTGGGATTTTAGAAACCATTTTTTGAATTTTTGAAGCATTTTTACTGATTTAATTCGGATTTTTGGTTATTTATCAGAGTAGCTTAATCGTAGCCGTCAGATCTTCCTCGATCGCATCAACAAATCACGAATTCACTTTTGTGGATGGATCTTCGGCCGTTGGATCAGGCGAGTTCAATCTTAGGTGTTGGATCATTCTCGAGCGCATCAACCAGATCACGGTCGAGATCAACGAAATCTACATGGTCCGTCAGATCATCCTCGAGTGCAACGTTCGGTTCGCGATGGATCGGAAGGTGTCTTTCTGGGCTGTTGGATTTGCATCGAGTTTCGCATGCAGATCTCGGATTGATCAAGAAGTTGGATCCTCGAATCTCAGCGCTCGAATTGTCCTCGATCGCGCCACTGGATCGCGAACTCATTTTCGCGTGTGCGTCGTCAAATTGGGTGGATTTGATCATGACCATTGGATCAACTTCGAGTGCCTCACTCTTCGCGATCAATGAGTCATGTCTGGATCGTCAGATTTGCCTCTAGTGCAGTACTTGGATTTTCGTTCGCGATCGATGTCGTGCGCCTCGATTTGGACTGTTGGATCGATCGTGTTGATTGCAGACCATCAGATCTTGGTGATTCAGTGCTCCTGGACGTTGTTTAGGGCTTTGATCTCATTCGTTGGATCGGACAAATCGAGTTTGGACCGTTGGATGCAGTTTCTAATTACCAAATCACTTTCTAAAGCTTCTATGATCCGAATTTTAGCAATTTTACACTTTCTAATTAACAAAAACTTGGTTATATTGCCCAAATCATCTATTTTGCTAATCTTCCCCTTTTTAATTATTTAATATTGTATTAATTTGATATTTTTCTATTTCCTTAATATTTTTAACGCCAATAATTAATTAATCTATATTTTTCATTTTCATGTATTTTTATTTATTTCTTATTTCATTTTTAGATAATAATTTATGTAATTATACACTAGTGCTTTATTTATTTTTAATGAATACATATACACTACATTTTTATTTAATTTTCTATGTACATATTCCCATAATATGTAGTATTTATTATGCTAACACGCACCTTATTTATTTGCACATTAGCTAATATGTGTATTATATCTATTTATTTCTTAAGTAATTCCTTACATTTCATAATTAATTCTTCTAAACCTTAATTTTTATTTTATTATCAAATTAAGGTCTTATTTGCTTAATTTTTACTATATCTTTAATATATTTTCTTTTTCATGTGCCAACCCAAAATTTGCATCCAAAATCTTTGAAATTTATTTATTTAACTTATTTTATTCATTTTAAATTATTTGACAAAATTCTGGGGTATTACAGTATGGGTAATTGTGGATCGTCTCACTAAAGTGGCTTAGTTCCTACAAATTAGACCCACAAACCAAGTTAGTAAGCTAGAAAAAAAATATATGAAAGAAATCGCCAGGCTTCATGGTGTGCCCAAGGCTGCTATTGTGTCTGACAAAAACTCTTGCTTCACTTCACAGTTCTAACAGAGTCTACAGAAGGAGATGGGTACTAAGCTCACCATGACTACAATATTTCATCCTCAGACGGAAGGTCGGTTTAAGAGAGTTATTCAGATTTTAGAAGATATGTTGAGGTTTTGTATTTTAGACTTCAAGGGGAGCTGAAACAAGTACTTACACTTGGCAGAGTTTGCCTATAACAATAGTTATCAGGTGAGTATTAAGATGGCTCCATTCGAGGCTTTTTATGGAAAACCCTACATATCACCTACCTATTGGGCTGAACTCGAGGACCATGTATTAATTGGACCAAATTTGGCAGAAGAAATGAATAACCAAGTCAAGTTAATATAGAGGAGGCTGACTAGGGCTTTGAGTCGTCTAAAGAGTTATGCTAACAAGAGGAGAAGACCACTAGAGTTCCAAGTTAGGGACAAGGTATTTTTGAGAATTAGTCCTCAAAAGGGCATCAAGACGTTTGGATTCAAAGGGAAGTTATCTACGAGGTTTGTCAGACCTTTTGAAATACTTAGAAGAATCAGAGAATGTGCGTATGAGTTGGACCTACCAAACCGAATGACTTCAGCTAAAATCGTATTCCATGTATCCATATTGAGAAACTACGAACCTGACCCCAGTCACATTATCCATTAGGAAGAAGTAAATATTCAAGATGATGCTACTTACGAGGAAATACCAATGAGAATCCTTGACCATAAAGTGCGAAAGAAGAATATTCCATTGGTAAAGGTATTGTCGAAACATCACGAAGTGGAAGAGCTACCTGAGAACTTGAAAGTGAGATAAAGATAAAGAATCCTCACTTGTTCACTAAAAATTCTTAGTTACATACAAATTTTGAGGATGAAATTTTTCTAATGAAGGTAGGTTGTAATACCTTGAATTTATCATCAATTCAATGAAATTTAGGTGCGAAATAAAATTGAATTCATTTCAGGGCTAAATTTAGCAGGTTCCAAAAATCTCATTTAGTGACCCTTAGGGACCCAAAACAACCTAAAATTAAGTAAGGTGACATGAGCCAACTAATGGGAAAACATGTCCAAAAATTAGAACAACTGGTTAAGGATAGAGCCTTCATTTGCCAAACACCCTTCAAGGGGTCCAAATTAGGAAAGAATTGGCATTTAGGATACGTCGGGGAATCCAAATGACCCGAAGTGAAACAAGATGACATGAACTAACAAAATGATGACGTATCCAAAAATCAGGATAATTGGCCAATATTTGAATTTTCATTTGCCTAGTAACCTTAGTGGTCTTAAATAAGAAAAATTTTTGAAGGAAAATCATCTTGGTCCAAACCATACCTTAAAATTTGCATTAGGTTCATTTAATTCTAAAAAAAAAATAGGTTATAAATTATAATTCCTTATAAATAAGGAGATATTAATTTTTATTTGGTTTTTGTGAACCCATGAAGTCATGCCAACCCAAACATGTGCAAGTCACATGGGTGGAACACAATCATCATGTGCACCCTACCCTACCCAAAGCTTCATGGGATGTGTCCATCATTTGAATTCATGAAAAGTGATCCCATATGCCATACAATTGATCATGTATGCCCACACCTACCAAAGGAATGAGACATCCTATGGGAATTGGAAAATCCAAGAAGGGTGACTCCATACACCAAGACAAGTGATCATGTGCACCATGCCCCAATCATACAAAATCGGTCCATAGGTGTGTGTGTGTGTGTGCACACATGTGAACCAACCAAATTAGAAGGGGTTAAAATCTGAATGAGATACCATAAAACCCTAGCCGTCCCATACTCACAAGAGAAAATTAGAAATGGAAACTTTCCTATCCCATTTTGGCGCCTAAATTGAGTGATTCTCACATATTGGACGTCACTCTTGGGTTTAGAAACATGCCCAAACGTGGTGAGCTACCCTTGCAGCCCTAGATGCCCCCTTGTGCTCATGAACACCTATAAATACCCCATCTTGCTCACATTCATCTTATCCCAAAGCAAAGAGTTGACACTTTTTCTCTTTGCTTGTTCTTGCCCTCTTCTTGGCATCTTTTCTCACTTCTCTTTTCTTTTGTGCTCATAAGTGAGAAGCTTCAGTTTTAGTATTATAGTGAGTTAATTTGAGTGATAATTTTGGTGTTTGGAAGTGCTATGACATTGGGGAACCCTTGCTGAATTTGGGAGAACAACTATTAAGGTGGAAGAGATTTCTTGAACTTTGCTCTTTCAAATTTCTAGCGTATTCATGTATATTTAAATTATGATTGTCAACATGTTTTATTTTAGTTTCAACATGTTTAATCATTTTTTAATTTCAATTTAGCAATTTTTTATGTTTTAATCACTTATGAGAGCATGTTATGCTTAGAATCCATGTTTAGGATTTAATTCAATGTTTCAAGCATGCTATATGATGCTTTCACACTTTCGTGGTTAATTAAAATTCTAAAATTTATATTCTGAATTTTTTCTATGATTTTGTGATCTTAAACATAAGAAAGTGAAGATAAGAACCACGTACTATCATAGTGACCCGTATTGGTACTACGGGTGTTCTTAACCCATGCTTGGAGTGTGTGGTTGCGGGGTGCAACTAAGGGGTTCTTGGTATTTGGCATCCAATAGAAAGTGACAAAGAAATGTCTTTCCACCTTAAAGAGGGATATTTAAATTAAGAATATCAAGGGAGTAGAACCCCTTTTAGTCATAATGTCAACTTGAACTAAATTGATATACGAATTACTTAATGTTTGAAATTGTGTGAAATAGGACATGTTATTGATTTGAAATAATAACTTAGTTGTTTAATGAATGGTCCATTGGGCTATATACTTACCCCATTCCTTTTATTTTTTAGGAAATTAATTGAATCATGAAAATTATGGATAGTACATTCTTTTTTTAAGTATTGGGAATTCCATTGTAAGGGCATGTTGACCAAGTTTTTATTTTTAAACTTCCACTGAATTTTACTTTTAAATTTTAGAGTTATGTACTCAATCATTGGATTTGATTCAAGAATGCAATATTTTTATCTTATTTTAATAAAGATTTAAAATTTTTCTTTATTCACTTGCATTATCTTGTTGAATATTAAACTCAATGGAAGTGTATTCATGAGTATTTCAATAAGTGTTAGAATAAAGGAATTAACATGCAAATTGTGTACTTGTAAATGTAACGTACGACCTAACCCGCCTTGTGGTTGAGCTTAAACCTGTCTCTTGGGGGTTGGGGTGTGACACAAAGGAAAGATAAGTGGCTTACAAATTGATAGGAAGAGTTGAACAGGGTAAGCATATTGACTTCAAGATAGATGCTAAAAATACCCTAAAACTCGAAGATAGAATTTGTGTGCATCAAAATGGACAAAACAAGTAAACTATACTAGATGAAGCCCATCAAACCAAGTGTATGATGCATCTAGGTAGTGACAAGATCTATCAAAACCTTCAAAAAACCTACTGGTGGCAAGGAGACATAGCTAAGAATGTCTCTAAATACCTAACCGGTTAGCAATAAAGGCTAAGTACAAAGAACTTACTAGAATGTTATAGCCACTCCCAATCCCAAAATGGAAGTGGGATAACATTGCCATGGACTTTGTCAGCGGATGTAATACCCTAAAAACTCTTTATTTAATTAAATAAAATTCAAGATCAATTTAGTGAAATTGAGTGCAAAATGAAACCAGGCACATTTCAGTACTAAATTTGGCAGGTTTTCAAAAGCCTCATTTGATGACCTTTAGGGACACAAAACAACATTAGATGAAGTATGGTAACACAAACCAACTAATGGGACAACATATCCAAAAATTAGAACAATTGGTCAAGGTTAGGGTTTTTATTTGCCAAACGCCCTTCAAGAGGTCCAAATTAGAAAATATTGTCATTTAGGGTACTTCAGGGGATTGAAATGACTCGAAATGAAATGAAATGACATGAACAAACAAAATGAATGACATGTCTGAAAATCAGAATAATTGGCCAAGATTTGAATTTTCATTTCCCTAGTGACCTCAGTAAGTCTTAAATAAGGAAAGTTTTTGAAGGAAAATCACCTTGGGTCAAACCATACCTTAAAATATGCATTAGGTTCATGTGCTTCTAAAATTATAGGTTATAAATCATATTTTCATGTAAATAAGGATATATTAATTTTTAATTAGTTTTTGTAAACCCATGAAGTCATGGCCACCCCAAACATGTGCGAGACATATGGGTGGAACACTATGATCATGTGCACCCTACCCTACCTTAAGCTCCATAAGACATGTCCATTATTTGAAACCATGAAGATTGATCCCATGTTCCATGTAAATGATCAAGTATGGCCACACCTATAGAAACCATGAAGAATGATTCCATGTGCCAAGATAAATGATCATGTATACTAAGGTTACATATAAAATGTCTCATAAGTGTGTGTGTGGGCACACATGTGACAAACCCAAGATAGAAGCTTAATGAAAGTGGCTGATTTAAAGAGATGTAGAAAGATTCCTTCACCTAGAAAGAAATTAGAAAATAGAAACTTGCCTCATGCTCACATGTGGAGCCAAAAAGGGAGAGAATCCAAGGAAAATAAGAAACATTCCGAAGCTTTGTTTTTGTGTGCCCATTTTAGAAACTTATTTGATTTTATGAATCACAACACATTAGAATCTTCTCTACTAATAGAGGACATCCAAGAGAGATAACAATGTATTCTAAACCTTTAATTGTGTTCACACACATAAAATAAACAAATAAGGTTCAAAGATTTTGCTTACACTTTGATTGGAAACCTTAGTGGTCCTACTTGCCAACTATGAGCACACTTGCCCTCTTTATGCAAACCATCCCATTATGAGTTTAGAAACATGCCCAAATGTGGTGAGCAGCCCTAGATGCCTCCTTATGCTCATGAACACCTATATATACCCCCTCTTGCTCACATTCATCTTATCCCAAAGCAAAGAGTTGACACTTCCCTCTTTGCTTGTTCTTGCCCTCTTCTTGGCACCTCTTCTCACTCTCTTTTCTTTTTTGTGTGAGAAGTTCTTATTTTAGTGTTTTAGAGGTTTGTTGAATTTTGTTCATGATTAGAAGTTCTTGACGTTCTAAAAGTGGTAGATAAGGGGAACCTTTATCGGATTCTTCAAAGAAACTCGAATTAAGGTGGAGTTGAGATTTCCAAAACTCCTTTACTACTTCAAGTCTTTAGTATATTCATGTTTGTTTTTAGTTTTCAATATGTTTATATTTTAGTTTGAAGCATGTTTGATAAAGTTTTATTTTCAATTTAACATATTTTCAATCACACATGATAACATAATATGCTTAGAAACCTTGCTTAGGCTTATTTTTTTAATTTTCAAGCATGTCATGTTTGTTTTCCATGTTCTCTTGTTTATTTCAATTCTGATATCAATTATTATGATCTTGTGTCATATTTATTTGAAATTAAATATGAGAAAGTGAAGATAAAAACCATGTACCATCATAATAGTCTAAGTGACGCTACGGGTGTTCTTTGCATATACTTAGTCTATATGAGTAAGTGTGGATGTGTTTTAAAATACTTGGAATATGGACATGGGATCCTTATTTCCAATAGAATGTGACAAGATGAATTTTTATTCCATCCCAGAATAGGAGTATTTTAATAAAGAACATCAAGGGATTAAAAACCCTTTTTGGTCAAATATACAACATTAACAAGATATTGTTTGAAACGCTTAATGCTTGTAAGTGATTGAAATTTGATATACTTTTGATTTGAATTAGTAAATTAGTAGTTTGATGAATAATCCACTGGGCTATCTGTTCATCCCTTCCTTTTATTTTTTAGGACTTTGAAATGCATGATTAAGCTTGCTAAGGGATTAGAAAGTCTATTTTTAGAAAGTTTCTATATAAGGGCATATTGTCCAAATTTTGAATAAGGAATTCAGCTGATTTTTTGTTTTAAATTTTAGAGTTACGTACTCTTTCATTTGATTACATGAATTCAATAATGTATTTCTTTATTTTTTTAATAAAGATTTTGAAGTTTTCCTTTATTCACTTGTATTATCTTATTGAATTTTAAACTCAATGGAAGTGTATTTATGAGTATTTCAATAAGTGTTAGAATAAAGGAATTGAGATACAAGTTGTGATTTTGTAAATGTAACATAGAACCCAACCCGCCTTGTGGTTGAGCTTAAGCCTGTCTCTTAGGGGTTTGGGTGTTACAAAGGTGGTATTAGAGCTTAGCTATTAGAATGTTGGGCTAAAAATAGAAAGTCAAGCCTAAACATGTGTTGTTGGGCTAAAAATAGAAAGTCAAACATTAGTTGCTTGACAAGAATTAGAAACTCAAATTAGGATTTCACATTGGATTGAATTGAAATTTTAATGCCCTACTTTCTATTTTTGAAATTTGAAAAATGTTTTAGAAAATGTTTTCAAAAAGAAAGTATTTGTTTTTAAAACGTTTTCTTTGCATACAAAGACTGCAAGTTGAGCTGGTAGTGGGTAAGCGTTGTCCCAAGTAAAGCTAAACATTTAAAGGAAGGTGGGTTATCCTACCCTAGAAAGCGCGGTTGCTTAGCAGACTTCCGTCTCACCGCTCAATCTGGAGGTTGTCCCACCAACTTGTACGACTAGTTTGAGTTGAAGAACAACTTCACTTTCTATAAAAGAAAATTAGAAGGTGAAAAATTAGGGTAAGGAATTGAATAGAAGTCAGAAAAGATGCCAAAGGTGCTATCTCAGCTAGCCAAAGGTCATGAGTCAACTAGACGAACACTTAGGTCCAAGGGAAAGACCTTAGGTAGAAATGTGGTGTAGCCATGGGTGGCATAGTGGATCAAAAACATGAATCTTGAGGACATAGGCTAGAGACTAAAACTTGTGTGAAAATAGAAAATTGTTTGATCAGGGCACGGGATTGGGAAACTTCTATATCTTTTGGTTTCTATCTAGTATGGGATGTATAGGAATTCTGGGTTATGGAGGGAACCTGGACTCGAAGAATGATGGACCATGTGTGGTGAATGATCGTTAACTTTGGCAGAACAGGTTTCTCTATGCTTGCTGGTATGGGACGATGAAGTATAGTGGGCTTGAGAACCTTAGTTATCGAGCAATTTGCGAAATTTTTTGGGTGCAGCTCTATTCTGGGTGAAAGCCTAAGTGGAAGGGGTAGAGTGGTATGAGACACTTGAAGCTAAAAGCTTAGGTGGAAGCTTGGAACCTTACTGTGCTAGCTTGATTGTATGATTATGTGATATGCATGCTTTAGTGTTTATTTGCTTTGAGACCAAATTCAATACCCATGCATGAAAAGAACCTAGAAGAAAAACTTTTAGGCCACTGAATAGATCAAAAACTTAGAAACTAAATCTAGAGTCATGATAGTATGAATGATGAGCCATGAATAGTTCACAGAGGTCTTCTATGAAAAGTTTTGTCCATAGACGACACTGTGGAAGCTGCAAGAGGACTTTGTTAAGTTGAATCAGAAGGACTTGACTGTAGCTGAGTACAAGAGAAAGTTTACTGAATTGGATAAGTTCTCTTGGGAGCTAATCTAAGAAGAAAGAATAAAGCTAATTGGTTTGCTTAGGGTCTCAAGATTGAGATTCAAAAAGTGATCATGACTCTAAGCTTAAAGACATATTGGGATCATAGAGCATGAACTCAACTTAGAATAGAGGTTGAGAGGAAATAACAAGAGGCCTAGTAATGAAATAGAGAACCCAGAGGCCCAAAAAAAGAATAAGAGTGGTGGGAAGGCACCACAAACCCAAAAATAGGGGCAAAATAAAGATGAACTAAAAGAACAGGTGAAGAAGTAGGGATTGTGCTATGTTTGTAGGTAGAAGGGTCATGTAGCAAGAAATTGCCTGACTACACCTGCCCAGGTTACTCAGCCACAGAATTCTCAGGGAAGAGGTTAAATTAATTGTTCTCAGGGTAGACAACAACAATAAAATGCCAACCAAGGGGAAAATCAGGATGAGCAGAACCAGGCTAGAATGTTTGCTGTTGAAGCTCATGAAGATCAAGACCTTTCCTAGAGACCCTAGCATATAAAAAACATTAGGAGAACTAGATTAACCCTGTATTTAAAATTGTTATATATTAGCATTTATGAGTTTTAAGCTTTGATAAGGTTTTGTAACTATTCTTCTCAATAAATAAAATTTATTCCCTTCAGAATCCTTGTTGTTACATTTTGAAGGTTCAAAATAAAAAGTGTTAGTATTTACCCAAGGTCGAGTCCACTAAGATAGAGGTAGGGTATGACAAAAAAACTTTGACCTTCAAATAGATTGAATACTTTCGGCTGGGTATGACCATAATTAAAATGAACAACAAGTGTATCTCTGCAACATGTCTTGCCCACCGAATCTTTTGCAATCAGATTGGGGGTGAACAAAGGCATGACGAATGGCTTACAAGCCTAACAGAAGAAATTGGATAAAATAAGCATACTAACCTTAGGTTAGATGCTGAGGATACCCTAAGACTTAACGATAAAACACTATATGGGTAATTTTAAATCATCTAACTAAAGTGGCTAATTTTTGCCAACCAGATCCAGATCAAGTCAATAAGTCTGAGAGAGTTACCCAGACACTAGAAGCTATGTGGAGCTCTTTTGTCCTTTAAATTAAAGGAAATGAGAGAAAGTACGAACCTAACCCTTCTCACATCATCTACTGCGACGAAGTGAATATTCAAGATGATGCTGCTTATGAGGAAACAACAATTAGAATCCTTGACTATAAAGTACAGAGTCTACGAATGAAGTATTTCCCGTTAGTAAAGGTATTGTGAAAACATCACAAGGTGGAAGAAGTTACTTGGGAACTCGAAAGCGAAATGAAGACCAAGTATCTACACCTATTTACTAGAAATCCTTAGTTATGTACAAATTTGAGGACAAGATTTTTCTAAGGAGGATAGGTTGTAATACCCTAACAACTCTTTATTTAATTAAATGAGATTCAAGATCAATTCAGTGAAATTAGGTGCAAAATGAAACTAGGCTCATTTTAAGGCTAAATTTGACAGGTTTTTGAAAGTCTCATTTGGTGACCTTTAGGGACCCAAAACAACTAGAAATTAAGTATAGTAACACAAACCAACTAATTGGACAACATATCCAAAAATTAGAACAATTGGTCAAAGTTAGGGTTTTTATTTGCCAAATGTCCTTCAAGGGATCCAAATTAGAAAGAATTGTCATTAAGGGTACTTCGAAAAATCGAAATGACTCAAAATGAAACGAAATGACATGAACTAACAAAATGCATGACATATCTAAAAATCAGAACAATTGGCCAAGATTTAGATTGTCATTTGCCTAGTAACCTAAGTGGGTCTTAAATAAGGAAAGCTTTTGAAGGAAAATCATATTGGGCCAAACCATACCTTAAAATGTGCATTAGGTTCATGTGATTCTAAAACTATAGGTTATAAATCATATTTTGTAACACTCCAACCCCCACGTTCTTTAATTTGAGAGTTGGACATTACCACCGGTCCTTTTGACGGTGGACTTAACCAATTGGCGGGTCGGGCCGGTGTTACTTTACAAGAAACACACACTTGACTTTCTATTTTTCAATAACACATGCCTTAGAATAAATTCAATAGTGCAATTTCACAATTAATAAAATCAAGGCATTTAAAGGTAAAGAAAAATTTAACTTTTTATTAATAAAAGAAAGTACATAACTTTCTAATTCAAGAATAAACTATTACATTGTTTATCAAAAGAGATTC